>JH431797.1:0-10580 GCA_000239455.1 Strigamia maritima
CTGCAACAGGGAAATACCCAAATCGTTATGATGCGACTCTGTCATACCAAGGTCAGAAGTTCTGTTCAGCAAGAGCAGTGTTTAAATATTGTGACGATAATGATATCGATTATTCGACCAAAAGCGTTAAGAAATCTTTCCAATACACGAATCCATATGTGGGTATGTGGGATATTCAAGATGTTGGCGACGGGGGGTCTGCTGAGGATTCTCCAGATCTTGATTCTCCTGATGAATCAAATTTGCCGTCAACATCCGCAACTAATTTGGTCAATTTAACTGTGTATTTCGAGGGTTTGGAATGTTCCAATGTGGATCTAGCAAACCCACTTACTTATTCTGAGGCCATAGCTTCCCCTGACAAGTCAGATTGGGAAATAGCTATGAGCGACAAAATTGAGACTCTCAGAGAGAGGAATGTCTTTAAAGAAATAGCTCGTACGTCCCAAATGAAGGTGTTAGACCATAGATGGGTTTTCGTTCGCAAGAGGAATTCTGAGGGCAAAGTCATACGCCATCGAGCGTGACTAGTGGCGAGGGGATTCTTGCAGAATTATGGGACGGAGTTTACTGAAGTGTACAACCCAGTTGTGAATTTTATTATCGTAAGGTTGTTATTTGTAATCCTATTTTTATTTTTGCAATGGGTTGATACACATCTGGACATGAAATGTGCCTATTTATATGGGGATCTGCCTGAGGACATCTACATGTCTATTCCTGATATCTTACATGCGGGAAAGAACAAAGTCTGGAAATTAACAAAGTCTTTGTATAGGTTAAAACAAGCAGGTAGACAGTGGTATATAAAACTGAGTGAAGAAATTGTTAATTTGGGTTTTACTAGGTTTACTTCAACTCAATGTGTGTACAGACTTAATTGGGATGCTATTATTTTGTTTTATGTCGACGATATTATTATTTTTGCTAAGAATGAGAAAACCAAATCACATGTAATCAGTTTATTGAATAAGTCATTCAAATGCATAGATTTGGGAAAAACAAAGAGATTTTTAGGCATCGATATAATTCGAGAAAAACAAGGGATGAAGTTCAGCCAAACTTCATATATTGAAGAGATTTCGAAACGATTAAATAATGTGGTGCTTAAGAAGGCTGCTGAGCCATTTAAAGTGGGTTTCGATCTGAGTGAATTAAATCTTGAAGGTGACATCTTGGATGCGAATCAGTATCCGTATTGTATGATGGTCGGCATTTTACTGTTTATAGCCAGGTATACTAGACCTGACATATGTGTAGCGATTAACATTTTGGCACGGTACAATGCAAAACCAAGGCTTGTGCATTGGAATTGCATGATGCACCTCTGGAGTTATGTTGTCAGCACTAAAGACAAGTGTATGCATTTTAGTAACCAGTCAAATTTAAAAAGTTAATTGTTACGTAGACGCCAGTTGGGCAACCACAATACCTGACAGAAAGTCAGTAACGGGATATTTAATAACGATTGGGAATAACTTAATTCTTTGGCGAACGACAAAGCAAGGCTTAGTCACTATGAGCGCTATGGAAGCGGAGCTTATAGCATTGTCTGAGTTAGTCAAAGAAATAATTTGGTTTAGGCGTTGTTTAGACGAAGTTGGTAATGTTCATGGTTTAGTTTTTGAAAGATAGTAGTGAATTGTGACAACTAGGCTGGTATGTACTTTATCCGAAATGATGTGGAGAATTTCAAAACTAAATATATAGATGTAAAGCTACAATTTGTCAGAGAACATTACAAGAACAATTTATTTAATTTACAATATATCTATACGAAAAAGAATTTAGCAGATATGTTAACGAAACGTGTGAATAAGGAAAAAATTGCGGAACTTTGTAAATACCTTGATTCATATGATTGATTGTTTTTATTTTCAGAAGGAATAAATCCAAACGGGGGAATTTGTTGTGATATTCTGTTTATGAGTTTGAATTTATCCTATATTTATTATTATTATATAAGTTTTTTTTCATTGATATTAAGTTGTATTTTATATATGTATCTGATAAGTTATCATACAATCATGTTTCTGTGTATATTTATAATTTGGCCATTCAAAGCCTCTGTAGTTTTTATTAGAGCTATTTTTAGATTTAATAAATGATTATCACTTGCGAATTTGCTAGTGACTCGGCAACATGTCTCGTTCATTCAGGCTCCACACATAGAATATTTTACATTTGTTTCCAGCACAAAACAACACGCTTACTATCTTCGAAAAATTGTTTCGCTGCTATCGCTCCATCTTTTCTCCTATTTTCTGTTTTAATCTGTCTGCTCTTTTTCCTGCTTTCATCTCGCTTTTTCTTTCGAAATAAATAAAGTTTTTCTGCTTTCTTCGATGCAAATACTCTCGGTATCGCTACGTATGGTATTGGTGGTTCAGCTAAAGTTGATATTATCGTCGAACTATCTAAAGTAGAAACTACTTGACTATCTGACGTAATAGTTGCTACTAATTTTACTGGTTCTGCTCTATTTTGTAGAAAATCTAGAGAATTCCTATCAGTATATGGTCTAACATATTTTGGCAAATTACTAGAGTCCGAAAATTTCGAGTATTCTTGTAATCCCAAAACTGTAGCTGAATCAGTATACACGCTTTCTTCCTTACGTGTTCTCTGAATTGCATTTGTTGATTGTTTTTCTAATTGCGCTGGATTATTAACTTCTAAATCCCAATCTAATTCTGTTTGATCCATTTCAATGATTAAATCGCTATCGCTATTATTTGTCGCCATCTTGTCTTCTTTATGACTACGCGTTTCGAAAAATTAGAGAAAATTCTACACATGAAATCTACACTTTTGCTAATAAAATAGACAATGAAATATAATCAAGAAACTATTATATTGTAATATTGCACTTATACCTGTTCATACTGTCGAAATAATAAAATAATACAACTAATATTTATTTTAGTATACAACTAATATACCAAAATAAATACGTCCGTTATACGGCTTCCATTTTGTTTTCTCAACTACATGACATGCGGTCACAAACGTGGACACGATCTTCGCAACAAAAATTTTGTTTTTCGATATATCATGTTCAATCCCTAACTAAAATGATATCGCTATCGCATTTTCTATCACATTCTAACCTTTTGAGTCCCCAAAATAAACGAAGTTTTGATAAAAAGAAAAGTGAAAACTTGGCTATCACGCTACTGCGTGTGCTCTGCCATGAGATCACAAGTGAAGTGAAGTGATCGTCATGCTCTTCTTTTTGATTTTTGACTTCTGGGATGAGTAATCAATTCCCGTGATTAGTCTAAATTATGAGGTGACCAAACTATGACGTTACGTACGCCTACGCTTCGTGCGTGATGAGCTATTTCTTCTTCTTGGCCATGCGACCTCTATTGGCGGTTTCTTGACTCTTTCTCTTAAATTATAGTGATGCTTTAATGTTATTTTTTCTTTTTCTGTTGATTTCTTCTTTTCTTTTATATTCTCAGGTTCAAATAAAGGTTTTAACGATATCTGGTCATTATCATCTATAAATTTCTGTTATTTCCATGCGATCTTCGATTTCATCGTCTTCTCGCAATGTTTCAAATTTTCTTTCACCTTGTTCATTTATTATTTCAATTTCAGGTGCAAATTCTACTTGTGGTGGTTCCATTTCCTCTATTGGTTCATCCACTTGTTTATTAAATCTTTTTAATCGCTCGACATTAACGATGTCCATTTTCTTTCTTTAATGATTTGTTATTTGGTAATTATTTGGTGCAGTTTTCATAACTATCTCTCATGGGCCTGAGTATTGTGGCAAAAGTTTTTCACTCAGTCCCACTTTTCTATTTGGCTTCCATAGATATACCAAATCTCCAGGTGAAAAGTCTATCTGCTGTCTATTTTTATCGAATCTTTTCTTGCTTTTCTCCCGACATCCTTTCTAGGTTTTGATTAACTAATTTTCTTGCTTGTTTAACATATTGTATAGTTCTAGTTGTCAATTGATTTCCTGGTAATCCCAAATTTACATCGACGTTCAGGTATGCCTCCTGACATCTTTGAATAAAAAATGGTGTATAACCTGTTGTTTCATGAACTGAATTACTGTATGTAAATATTAGGAAAGGTAAAAATTCATTCCAATCTGAATGTTTATCATTGACATAATTTGATAACATATTCGCAAATGTCTTATTAAATCGTTCTGTTAGTCTATTTGTTCTCGGATGATGTCCGGATGTAGTTTTGTGCCTTATTTTAAATAGTCTGCTGACTTCTTCAATCATTTGATTTCTATATTCTGTTCCTCTGTCACTTAAAATCTCTTTTGGACTACCTTCTTCTAAGATTACTTTATTAAGGAGTGCCGATGATTTCCTTTATTTTCGGATCCTTTCTCTGTTCTGTCGGAAGGACCATTATCTCAAGAAACGATGTGGAAACAATTTCATCCTCATCTACTTGTATAGGTAATCTACTTAAAGCATCTGCATCCAGGTGTTTTCTTCCTGATTTATATATAATATCATAATCATAATCCGTTAATTGTAAACTCCATCGTGCTAATCATCCATTCGGATTCTTTACTGATTTAAGCCATTGTAATGCTGAATGGTCAGTAATAATTTCAAAATGTTGTCCGCATATATATGGTCTAAATTTTTGGATAGCAAATATTATTGCTAAGCATTCTCTTTCTGTTGCTGAGTAGTTTTGTTCGGCCTTACTTAATAGTCTACTCGCATAAGCAACTACATGTTCTTCTCCATCAATCCTCTGTTTCAGCACTGCTCCTAATCCAAATGCTGATGCATCTGTTGAAATCATAAAAGGTTTCGTGAAATCAGGATGTGCTAATACTGGAATTGTTATGAGTGATATTCTTAATTTCTGAAATGCTTCATCATGAGGTGGTCCCCAATCAAACTTCTCATCTTTCTTAGTTAAATTCGCCATTGGCTTTGAAATTTTGGCAAAATCTGGAATAAATTTTCTATAATAAGAACATAATCCTAAAAATCCTCGTACTTCTTTGACATTCCTTGGTAAAGGAAATTTAGCCACCGAATTGATCAGTTTTGGATCTGGCGAAACCCCATCTCTATCAATCATATGTCCTAAATATTTAATATTATCTGTACCAAAAGTATATTTCTCCAGTTTGACTTTTAGATTGGATTCTCTTAATTTATTGAATACGTTCTTCAAATCCAATAAGTGTTGTTCAAATGTTTTTGAAAATATTATCAAATCGTCCAAATAAGCGATACATACTCGTCCCAATAAATTACCTAATACTTTATTCATGAGCTTTTGAAAAGCTGCTGGGCTATTGCATAAGCCTTGACCCAATATGTTAATTCGACCTGTACTAGTTGTGAATGCTGTTTTTCCTTGTCTTTTTCATCTATTTCCACTTGGAAATATCCTTGAACTAAGTCCATCATTGAAAAATATTGAGCTCCTGCTAACTGATCTAGCGTATCATCTATCCTTGGAATCGGATATACCATCTTCTTTGTAACGACATTAAGCCTTCTCCAATCAACGCAAAATCTCCATTTGCCATCTCTTTTCTTGACCAATAAAACAGGTGCGCTCCAGGGACTTTCTGATTCCCTAATAGCGTCCATTTGTAATAATTTTTCTACTTCTTGAGTTTCGATTTCTTTTTCTTTCATTGATCTTCTGTATGGCGGAACATTTATAGGTTCCGTTTCTCCTGTATCTATAGAGTGCTTATATACTTTAACTCGTCCTAAATCTTGATCAGATTTAGCGAATCTATCCTGGTATTCTAGTAATAAGTCTTCTAATTGCTCTTTTTCATCTCTATTGAGGATATCTCCATATTTCGCTGTATGTATTGGTATATTATCTCCATTATCAGGTTTAAAATATGCTGTTTCTACTATATAATATGCTTTTGCTATTGCTGAGTGTTTACGAATGATTATAGGTTTCTTGCTTGGATTAGCAACTCTAATTAATGCTGTTCCTTTGACAAAATTAGTTAAGGTTTTACAACACATAAGTCCAAATCGATCCATTATGTTACTTAACGGCTCACAATATAATTGTTCTGTTATGTTTACTGGTAATTTTACTCGCATCGTTGATTCGTGCATTGGTGGTATTTTAAAATCTTCACCAACTCTAACAATATAGTTCATTTCCAAAATCCTTAAGCATTGCAAATTCTTCAAACATGGGCTTTTTTCCTAATCTTCGGCCAATCGAAACAGTTTTCTTTTCGTAATCTAAGTTACAATATCCTCCCGAATCAATCATTCCTTAAAATTGAATCTGTTCTATTACGACTGGAATACGTAATAACCCTTTTGTGTAATATAAATTCGCTATTTGCAAATGCTGATTAATATTATTTTCTTCTATCTCCTTCTATGTACTACATGTTGCTCTTTATGTTTCTTTTTCTGTTTTCTCTGCTTCTGTCTTCTTGTGCCCTTCTTAGTTTGTCTTGGCCTGACTAGTTTTCCTGCTGAGTTACCATTCTTTGTGTATTTTGGAGTTGTTGGCTCCTCATTGGTTGTTGCCTAGGTTCATCTTGATACTGATAAGTGAATCTTCTTTGCGATCTCCCTTGAAAATTTGGTGAATTATTCCATCTTCTATTATTCTGTGGTTTTCTTTGGAAGTTGCCTCTATTATACCATCCATAATTCAGATTTTGGTCATAATAGTTAAACCATAATTTATTATCGACTGGATATGTAGAATCCATCTGTATAGACTGTAACTGCTTCTTGATGTCTTCAACATCATTTTTTAGTTGATCTTCAGGCTTAACAGTTTCTTCAGTTTTTTGATCATTTTTCTTTTAATGCTGTTTGTAGGAAAGCAATAATTTTGTCAGTTCCCGAGTTAGCTAAATTATACGTTTCATAAGCGGCTACTTTCGATAACATGTCGTCGACTGTGGTTGGGTAAATTAAAGCTAATTGCTTCTTCATGTCGTCCTTCAATCCTTGAAAAACCAAGTGCAATTTCTGTTTATCCGACATTGGTGGATTTAAGAATGAGCATTGATGTAGGACTTTACAAACGTAATCTACGCCAGGACCTGTTGTATGCTTAGTTGAAGCTATAGTTCTTAGGACTGATTCTTCTGACTTTCGAAATTTCTTTTTTAAAGCTTCTTTCCATTCTAGTCATGTAAAATTAGGATTTCATCTTTGTTGTTCAATCAACCATCTTCTTTCAAGACCACTACCGGCAATCCATTCATCAATATTTTCAGTTCTTGCATTAAAATCTGGTGGTATACGTCTCTGTGTAACCACATTGTTCATAATATCTCTAAATTGAGCTTCCGTCAACGCTAAACCCATATTTGGATTATTATCTGGTTCTTCTAATTCTTGAGAAAGATCTTGTTCTTGTTCTTCACTTTCTGATTCTGTATTATCTTTTAACCTTCTTAATACCAATTGTGGATCACTTAATTAATACGGTTCTTGTGATTTCAATATGTTCTTTCTTCCAGCTTTAAGAGCTAACTGTTCTCTATTTCTGCGTTCAGCTGTCGGTTTCAACTTATGAGTACCTTTATCAATCTTGAATTTTTCTTGAGGGTATTGCAAATATCTTGCAGTATCCCGTAGTCCCAAACTATCTTTTGAAACTATCGGTGTTTGATTTGTTAATTGTCTATATCGTCGACTAATATCGTCTGAAAATCGTTTTGCAGAATCTGTCAATCTAATCCTCAAATTAATACGGTCAGGAGTATCTGCTGCTTGAGCCAGTATAAATGATTATATATTTCCGAAATAAAACTAACGCCACTAGTAATACTAGGTGTATAATTAATATTCAATACTATCTCTACATTAATTCAATCCTATGCTATTCTCAAAATTCCAATTAAAGCTAAATATTGTAATAACATTTGAAAAGGTTATTAGGAAACAAACAATGAATAATAAAAAGAAAGTAGAGAAGAAGGGAAAGGAAAAATATTTTACAACAATAATTCTTATCCTATTACAATATATATTCCCTTTTTAATAATTTATAGTCCTCTTGGCTCTAAGAGTTCAACAATATCACTTTTTCAAAAATATTTTCAATATATATTTATTATATTTTATATTCAATGTTACACTTGTCCTTCATTGTGTTCCTTGGAATGACTAATGCGTTTTTGTAACTACGCGTAAACTCATATAATATGCAAAAATTTGTTAATTTTATACGCTAAAAAAAAATAGTTCTGGAAAATTTCCAGATTTAATATTCAAACAACTATACTATATATATATATTTATTATTATTTTTTTTTTTTTTTTTTAATTTAAAATAATTATTTCATCCAATTTCTTTCATGATTCATTACTTAAACAAACTAATTTCACTATCTGCAAACACGTAACATAATAAAAGAAAATTCAGATTCTCGGACTATTCATCTGATTTGACCTTCCCAAGGACATTTCAGCAAAATTTCCTTAAATCTGCATAAAATACGTTTCTTTCCGTACATATCATTAATTTATATCGAATTTCATCAAATAATTTAATTTTTTATGGGAAATCTCTGAGTTCGAGGTACTAATGTTATCACTACATCGAAAATTCGTGGAAGTTTTTTCCGTTCTAGGCTTTGAACTAAGACAAACACACATTTTTATCTCCATGAATTGTCGTTTCGGCTCCAAAACTCAAACAAATCCAACAAATTCCGGAGTTTTTTTAACACGTTCTTATCGGTTTCAGAATTTTCGCTTGATATATACTCAATTTCAATAAAGAATCATTTCCTCAAAAACAAAATTTAAGATCAATTTCGTTACTTTTCGCAAAATGGCGGTGAAAATAATAAAAAACACAAAAATGTGAAATGCTCTTGCATTTTATCAATTCGTCATCACAAATTGACGGTTTTAAACACAAATAACGGGGAAAAAAATTGGATGCTCTTGCATCTCCACCAATTTGTCGCGTGACTCGTGGGGTACGGAGTCAAGCGGCAACTTGGGTGACGACCCTAAAATCACCCGCTGGGATCGATTAAAGGTACATTCATAAGCATTCATTAGGACTACTTCTACTCCCACACAATTACGCTGCATTCCGGAGAAGACTCAAATCAGGACACGTGCGTTTACTTAAAAGAACATAATCGCTTTATTAATCACGGAAGTGATTATGCTAAAACAATTACAACCTGGGTTCAAGACAGTCATTACAAATGTACTGGGTCGGACCAATACTTCAATACAATACAATAAAACAATGGTTTAGTAAAATAAACAAGATAAGTTTGGTTTGCATAAGACGTTGGCATGAGTGACTAGCCCCCAATAGTTGGAGTGTAAAGTCATTTCATGTAAACAGTAATATCACAATGGGTTAGTACACTTACACTTGCGAACAACATGATGTGAACTCTATACGAGCTCAAGAGAGACTCTCGCTCCTGAGCTCGATCCGATCTTCTTATAGGTGTCATCTGTTGTGCTATTGGTTGTGCATACTAATGATTGATGACACTTATGATGTCATCGATCTTCGTTCCCTCTATCGATGTGGTTCATAAGTGCCAGTTGGCTTTGCTCCTTCTGGTGGTGGTTTCTGGTGTTATTATTATTGCTATGACTCTACAGTAGCTTTGTAGGACCATCACGTTTAGTATTCGGGTTTGTATGTTAGTTAACAAGTTCGGCAATATCCTAACTCAATATCCCTGCTACGGTAGCTGATCTAAGCCATACCGTAACAATATACACTAAGGTCCACATTAGATGTTGACGTGCCCTCATCAGGAGACATATCGGGAGATGAATCCTCTTTCCCCCAACGGCAACATCTTTAAGATCCCAAACGCCTTGAAATGGGTTATTGTTTTTAAACGCATGTCTAACACTGCCATCCGCATACTTAATATTATTATCAGCGCAAAATTCCCTAACAGCCTTGGCTGAACGAAAAGTTTTGCCTTCATATGACAAGGTAGAGCCATAACGATCAGGAAACTTCTCCGTCATGGGTCTTCGCGTTGCAATTCTTTCCCAGGTTCCCTTTGACTTAATTTGAATAGGGGTCTGAATGGGATTACTAGGTGAAGCAACAGCTCCGTTCCCCCCGTTATCGTCATCCCCATTGTCAAAACTGATAGTATGTTTGGTAGCATCTGAATACAACGTCTCAATAAACCTAACATCCTGTGTGTTATATAGTTTATCATCTTCTGGGTCATATACCCGGTAGCCCTTGGTATGCCAACAATACCCCACCAATATACATTCCTTCGATACTGGTCCAAGCTTGCTGTCCCTTTGGCTTTTTGGCAACAATCGAAAACACTTTGAGCCAATACTGGAGTTGCTTAACTATGATTGTGCCATCTATTGGCAAATTCACGCAAACGATTATGGGATTGATAATGGTACAGAACGCGGGATTTACATTGTGCCAATTGATTATCACTCAGTTTTGGCTTTAGGAGTTTAAATTTTTATATAAATACTTCAATATATATCATAAAGTGATAATAAGTGCTATAAGTGTTCCAAATGTTGCAATTAATTTGTTTATTTTCTAAAAATGCAAATTAATTGCCTTTTTCATATTCCACTTCAGTTTTGTCA
>JH431798.1:0-17797 GCA_000239455.1 Strigamia maritima
ATTTGCAATTGGTATTATTAGTTAAGATATTGACTTTATCTTTGGAGCTGTTAAAGCGTTCGGCTTCAGAGTTCGTTGTAATGGTTTTTAACGTTAGATGGCGCATATAAACAGCCACTTGTTGTTATCTAACTTTTGATTGGTTGATTCAATTCTCCAGTCACGTGGAACGTTTGAACCCGCTACGAACTCTGACTCCGTGGTCACGTCTTGCATAACCTTATCGGTTATTTTTCGTATTTAATTACCTTATTGGTAACATAATACGTTACAATTTAATCAATTATCACCCTTTTTTGAAACCTATATAAGCGTGAGTGGTATAATTTTTGTTTAATTCACATTTATATTCGATATCCGTATATTTATTGTATTTTTATTATTAATAGGCGTATATTCACCAAAATGGCGATTAATCCAACCGATTCGCCAATTTATCCAGCAACACTACCGTTACCCGATTTACAAAGCGGAGACACGTTTGTCTACCCGCATTATCACCCTGACGATCCGAATGAACAGTCGATTCCGAATTACGAAGTTTGCCCTGTATGCAGTGGACATGCAGTTGAGTTGGTTTCGACATTGAAAACACCTGTTAGGTGTCGAGCGTGCCAGGGAAGAGGAGAACTGCGTCGTGCACAATTCAGATTTTGGATGCGCGTAATTGTGGCGTACTGCCTCCACCAGCGTGAGATTTATGGACTGCAGTTATCAGGAATGTCGTTGCCAGCTACGGATGTACTTCAGGCAAACAATTTTTCATCGGCCAGATTCCGTACAGCCCATCGAGGCTACTGGAACTTGTTACAGGCTGTGGCGCGAAATCGACGAATTGTGCCACGTGAATGGAATTACCCTACAGGTAATACGGTACAAACTGTTGCGCCATCAGCACCCAATCTGACTGTCGAACAACTGGAAGCCATGTCACCATACGACCAGACTCAATTTCGTGTGGATTTGCGAGTGGCAGGAATTGCTCAAGTGCAACCTATTCCAGTTACTTCACCCGAAATCGAAAAAGAAGCTATGTTTGCATACCATGACCTAAACCGTGATTTGCAAGAATTTTACGATGAATTGAGTTTGCCAACCTCTGCGTTGATTTTGGGAGAGGGTACTTTTAATATGTTAGGCAGTCAAACTGAACGAATTGCTGCGGAGAGCCGATCAACGCGCAATACAGGAAGAGCGTAGACAGCGATCTAGGTCTAGGGGACGGCAGGAACCACCGAAAGCCGTTATCGAAGAGTTGAAATCACCTCAAGGTGATATTGTTGATTATCCGTTTCCAAAACCGACCGGAGCAATTCCGAAGACCCAAGTTAAATTCCAACCTAAAACCCAATCGGAAGACGAGGAAGCCGAGCGTTTGGGACACCTTTTTGATGATTCGGCACCACCACCGTTACCTAAGACCTTTGCAAGAGGATGTTTACGTAAACCTTCCTCTTCTTCAACCGAATCGCTGTAATTACCAAAGGTAGACTTATTAAGCCAAATAATGGATAAACCGAGACCTCCGACACCACCAGCTGAGGCACAACCTCCTAGTGCACCATTGCCCGAGAGAAGATCAGCACCACCCAAAAAGGTGGTTGAACGACTTCCGACACCATCCGCTGCCATCCGCATACTCAATATTATTATCAGTACAATACTCTCTTACAGCCTTGGCTGAACGAAAAGCTTTTCCTTCATACAATAAAGTGAAATCAAATCGTCCGGGAAACTTCCCTGACATGGGTCTTTGTTTTACAACTCTTTCCCAAGTACCCTCTGATTTAGCTAGCATTGGGTTCTTAATAGGATTAGTAGGTGAAGTAATAACTTTGTTCCCCCGTTATCGTCATCCCCATTGTCAAAGCTGATAATATTTTTGGCTGCATCTGAATATAACGTTTCAATAAATCGAACATCCTGAGTATTATATAACTTGTCATCTTCTGGGTCATACACACGATAACCTTTCGTGTGCCAACAATATCCCACCAAGATACATTCTTTGGATACTGGTCCAAGTTTACTATCCCTCTGACTCTTGGGTAGTAATCTAAAACATTTGGAACCTATCACCCTGAAGTAACTAATATTAGGCTTATGGCCAAACATTCTCTCATGTGGTGTTGAACCACCTAATAACTTCTGACTAATTCGATTTTTAACATGAGTAAATGCCATCAAGATCTCCGCGCACCATACACAGTCCATTCCATCGTCATAAATAGTTGACCTTAATGCTTCAATCGCTGATCGATTGAACCTTTCGGCCACACCATTCATACTCGGAGAGTATACATTCGTTAACTCATGCTTAATATTGTTGGACCTACGAACTTTTTCATCTTGTCATTTACATACTCTGTTCCATTATCAGTACGTAATTTCTTAATTTTGTTATTAGTCAAACGTTTCATGTACAAAATAAAATCCTCAAAACAATCCACTACTTGTGACTTGTGCTTTATGACAAACTTTTACCCATCTGGTGTAGTCATCGATAAAAGAAACATAATACCTGGTCCCACCCCTACTTTCATATTTAGTGGGCCCCCAAACATCTGAATGTACTAACTCAAGCACTGACTTTGTTGTTATTTCGGGTTTTGCTTTACCCCTGAATTTAGTTTGTTTAGACCTGATGCACGATACGCATTGTAAATCCCTTTTACTTAATTTAGGTAATCCCCTAACAACCTCTTGATTAGACATTTTTATAATAGAATCTACACCCATGTGCATCAACCTATGATGCCACAATTTCAAGTCACCACTTGGTTTACTTTCTACAATATTAGTCTTAGTCGTAAAACCTTCTTTAACTACAGGAGTAACATTCGATTGTAACAAATTCCCATCACACTTAGTGGCACTTAACTTGAATAGCCCCTTATGTTCGATAAACTTTAATGTTGGTCTATTTTGCTTGTTCCTAACTAAGATTTCATTGGACCTTCCAGACCACATACAACCTGCTTGCATTGCATGTGACCCACTGATTAAATTGCGCTTCCTACTTAGAGCGTAACCCACTTTATTTAAAGTAATCTTATGAATTTCATTCCCAATCGTATGATTGAAACAAACAGTACCAATCCCTTCAACATCGACTGTTCCTGAGTAAGCATTCATCTTATAAGGCTTACCAATTGTCAACTCTGAAAATAAATTCTTATCATGGCATAAATGAGCTCCCGACCCAGTATCCCAAATCCATTCATTATCTGTGGTCGAAACATTAAGCCCACCAATAATCAGCGAATCAGAAAAATGTGAGAAAGAAACAGTCACTCACATTCCCCTTGGACTTCTCCTTTCTACACGAAGCCCCATAATGGCCTAAAATCCCACAATTTGAGCATTTTACTTGTTTCTTTGACTTTTTCCTACAGTCCTTTGAATAATGGCCCTTAATTCCGCAATTAAAACAAATAATTTCCTTATTTGGTTTTCTTTTGGGATTTCCCTGATTCGTTGATAATGCACTGTTGTCCGAACTGTTATTGGGATTAACGCCCAATAACTCTCTAGACTTTAAACTCTCGAATTCCTCAATTAAAGTCTTTTCTACATTTACAGCAGTAAACTGTGCATCTTCCCATCTGTGCATTATTCCAAAAACGTTATGATATTGCGATGGCAACGTGCATGTCATACGATAAGCAATATCGTCATCTGGGATCGTCTTTCCTGCCAAACTTAAATCCCTAGCCAGCTGAGTGATACGGTTCAAAAACAAAATAATACTTTCATTCTCTTTCATCTGGGCTAGATGAAATTTCCCCAAAAGACGTGAAATCCTAACCTTGGATTTCGGCTCGTAAGTCTTAGCAAGTTTGTTCCACTTATCTGCAGGACCCTCCAAACCATCTAACAAACCCTTGAGTTTGTCCTCAATACCCAAATAAATGATCCCACCAGCTTTGGATTGACTGGTTTCAAACAAAACGATATCTGCTGCTGTAGCCCCAGCTGCAACAACATGTTTAGGGTCAATAAATTTGCTAAGACCTTTACTGGCTAAACATGCCAGCATGTCCCGCTTCCAGCTGACGTAATTCAGCACGTTCAGTTTCTTAAAACTGAGAACGCTATCCCTTTCTGCCATAACAGATAAAAATTAAAAGGAAGCCTAACGTCGGTTCTAAAACCAAAATATTATTCCAAACGGAAATAATAAGCTCAAAACTAATAAACAGACTAATTAAATCTTTAGTACTGGCAAACTTGCAAAACTTATGCAAAACAACTGCAAATTCAATCCAAAATATGACTAAAATCGAAATAAATACTAAATAGTCCGATAAAGATTCACAAAAATTCCTCGCGTCTAAATAAAAACCAAAAATCTGTCTAATAAATCCAATATGGACAATTAATTCCGAAACGTATGCAAATTAATCCAAAACTCGAGCCAAAAATCCACTAAAACCAAAATAATCAACAAGTAATTGCTAATTAAAACTGTAATACTGATTAATTTACAAAACTTATGTAAATTAATCCGAAACTATAAGTCGGCCAATAAATCCAAAAATTCTCTGGATCCCAACCAAACTAGTATATTTCACTAAATATACCGCAAATAAGAAAGCTAAATTCTCAAAATGAGGCCCAAAAACTCCAAAAACTTTTACAATCAAAATTGAAACCTGGAAAGTCAAATCCGACTTTTTCAAAATCAGAAAATCACTCAAAACAAAAATATTATCGCAACAAATCCCACCAAAATGATAGATAAGGGAGGCACCATATATCAGATCCTCGGGATGAAAATAAAAGTCCCTTAAGGTTAGGTAGCCTCGAAGGTGAAAAATTTGGAAAAAGGACAAATAGTGACAACAACCAAAAGCAAAGATCTCCACCAAAGGAGCGATGGCTTCAAGATGTAGGCTTCCTTGATGAAATCCCTTGATAATTGTCCGTGAATTTTGTCCTCTCTCTTCCTGAAAGTCACACCGAGATCGCACACTCCAAAACCACGGAAATCCAGAAATTGACACAAAAATCCGCAAATCGTCCGAAAATCTGCTGCTCCGGTTAAAATCCTGCAGAACAAGCAGCAAACACAGCAACAATCCAGCGCTCCGTGACCAAGTCGCTACATTATCGCAAGTAGCGCACATCACACGGCAAAAATGGCGTCCATGACTAGAAAACACGATAAGCGGCAATAAACAGTCCAAAAGGTAAAATTATTGACTTCTTACCTTTGTTTGTCTCGCTAACTGTGGAGACAAACAATAAACATCCAACTCCAGGCACCAAACACTATCCAAAAACGTCAAAGTAGGCCTCGTCCTCGCAACAAACGAACTCACGCACAAAATCTAAACAATCGCCCAAAAATGCATCGAAACCATATAACAATGCATGGAAACACGTTGAGGCCCATAACCATGTTGTAGTAAACTGGTTTTGATGTGAGATGAGTTCAAACAGCGAGGAAAAACAAGAGACACATGTGCTAAGTCTCACCGCAAAACGCAAGTGCAAAATTTTATTTAAAAATCTATATTTAGCCCGCGTGAACTACAGAGGCTTACATGTAACATTCATATGTACAGTTCATAAAATAAGATGTAAGAAAAATCATAAAAGACAATAAATAATAAGTTACATATGAATAAATACGAGACAATTAAATGAGTAAACGACAACAAAAACTAAATAAATCGAAAAATGATGTCATCATGGGCAGGAATCAGTCCAAATAAACGGTAGAAAACTTCAAAGATTGAAAAAAATCTTGAAAGATCGGCAAAGATCTAGACATCCGACGATGGGTATCGATTATCCAAAATCATCTTGGCCACCCAAAATGTTTTTTCTTATAAAGTTGTGCTATAAGATGACAATGTACACGGAGTACTATTGTTAATCCAATGCCTAGGAGGCTTTCGTTCCAAAAGAAATCCTAAGAAAACTACAAATACAAACAAAAAAATAAATAATTGCGTCAAAAAAAATAAAATTTTTACAAAATTCAAAATTCCAAGCACAACTAAATATGTACGGAAAAATAAACACTAAATTTTGTTTTCAGTTCTATTTCACAAATAGAAACTGATAATTGATCATTCGCAATGGACAATTAGTAAATTTTATCCTAATTTACCAACAAAAAAAGGTTAATAAAATTTTGAAATGTTTGCAACAAAACAAAAAAATATTTTTAAACAATTATTCAAACAATAAATTCTCAAAACTGCTGAATATTGCCAATTAATTCCTACTCGAATCAAACAAAAGAATAATTTCGCAAATTAAACCTTAAACAATGTAATATTAAATCTCATTTGCTCACTCATAACTCACTCATATCACTCATAACACTTAAATTTGAAACAATACATACTTTGACAATAATCCTACACGATTAATTGACAAATTTTACAATTATTTTCGCAAAATAAAAGTAAAAACACTAATTTTCATCAACACATCAAAACTCAAAATTCTGCACAACATAAATCCAAATTTGGTGCGATACCCGCTGCTACAGCTACTTATTGCTAGGATAAACACTCAACTATATCCTGCACACTGTTGACTTCTTAGCTGGAGAAATGATGAAAACTCAGGAAACTATACTATTACTGCACTTGGACAAAATCAACATATTTTTCATCAAAAATGTGCAAAACTCTCTGTACTTCACTCAGCGGCCACATAAACTTCATACATAAGAGATGGCAATAATAATTTTTCTTCAAATCGGGCTCTTACAAAAAGCTGGGTACCCAATAGGTGCCCAAAACTAATTTTTTTTTAGAAAAACTGAATAATCTATATTAAATTAGAATTATTCAAAAATAAAATTGCTTACTTTAAATAAAAGATGTCCAAAAAGTAGATTATTCCATCTGTGAAATCATCAGGTTTTACTTCTAACAACCAGAACTGAGTTGCCAATCAATTTAACAAATTGCCTATACTATAGACAGATTTATACTCTAAAGGATTCAATCTGCATTTAACCGGATCTCACATCTCACATCTAATGCTACAACGTGTGGGTGGGCCGAGTAGGAGTAGTGGGACTAATGATAATTCTAAATATATTAAATTTAAATGAATGTGATAAACTACTGACTAAGTTGAAGTGTTATTACAAAGATTTATCACTTAGAATTGTGATAAGTGATCAGTTTGTACTGATATTTTTAGTCTTTTAATTTGCGAGATAATAGTAAATCAGTAAATCCCACCATGGTGCCGGATAATTCGAGTCAAAGATAGGGCAGTTACCAATAATGTTTAAAGTCACGTATGCATACACGTATAGTATATGCATGTCCATTTATTTTTAAGCTTGATCATTATTTTTCAATCATTTCACTATCTTAACAATCAACTTTTTTAAGTAGTTATTTTAGACAAACTGTAACAGTCACATGACTCGTCTGTAATAAAAATGTTTGTTTTGGCACCGATTCGGTTTTTACAGACCTGCCGTTCTTTCTGATGATAGTAATGCTGTGTATTTTTTATTTTTATTTTTGTTATTTTTATTTTTATTTTTGTGAAATTAATTTATTGTTTTAATAAAAAAAAAATTATTGACTACTACATTATGGTTTTTTGGGGTACCCCATTGGGTACCCAAGATGGGGTAGGTACCCAGCTTTTTGTAGGAGCCCCTTCAAATCAGTTGAAAATGTCCATAAACACAAAGGAGAAGTGGATTGAACTCAGAGTTGACTGGATGCAGCCATTTTGTCTGGTTGTTATGACAACATCTCATAGGTGAAAAAATGACGCCATCTTGCCTAATATTGTATTCATATTCTCAAAACAACATAAACCAGTGATTTTGGCTCCAAAACAAAGAGAAAAACCACTTAAATCCAATTATTTTTGCAATAAATATGATCCTGGCTTCACTCCAGTTGTTTTTCACAGCTGCACTCGCAATAACACATCCAAACAACCAAAACCACTCGAAAATAGTCATGAATTTCGCTGTCCTTGGCTGAAACTTAGAGAAAACACTGCACAAACGATGAGAAAATGATGTTCTGGCTCCTACTCGATCCAGTTGTTGATGAAAAAGCTCACTCAAGTATCTACATCGAAATTCGTTCCTGCTCGCTCTCGACACATCCTTACTCGCTCTCGACGCATCCTCGCACATAGCAATGGCCCATAACCAATGTTGGTATTAGCAGTGCAGCAGACGAGGAAAATGAGACACAGCAGAGACCAAACCAAAATGCAAGACACTTTACTTTCACTCAGACTAAGTTCAAATTCCTTCGAATCAAACGAAATTAAATTCCTTTGAGTTACTCAAAGACAAATCATTCAAAATTTCTTAAACAACTTATCTATTATTCTATGATCACCTTGATCATTTCAATCCCTTATGGTCCAAACATTAATTATACTAAATTAAAAAAAGATAAACTCTAAATCGAATTCAAAGTTTTTGCAAATAAAATTATTCGCTAATTACTGACAATCAATAAAGAATCAAATCAAAATAAATTCGAAAAATAAATACTAAATCTCAAATAATCAAATCAAAATAAATTTGAAAAATAGTTATATCACCAATAATTGACAATATATTAACGAAAATAGCCAAAATTCTTATTCTAAACTAATATTCTAAATTAAAATCAAAAATTTAATCCAAATAAATTATATCAAAATTAATCTTCTAAATTAAATAAATTTAAATCAAATTTCCAATATGAAATTAATCACAATACGTAATGTAAAGAAAATTTATCCAAAACTAAGCTTCCCGGCAATACTCGAAATGGCAAAACAGGAGATAGGCGCAGTATCACTAAAATCCGCATCTGATCGTTTTTCCAATTTTTCGATTTCTGTCGGGAAACTGGGATTTTGCTGCCGTCGCCGGTCACTCGCGTCCCGCCGAAGTATACGTTGATCTCCGGTGGACGAAAACAAACTTTCCTTAAAAAGGTAGTGGCCACTAAAACAATCGTAGCGGGTCAACCGTTGGTCCGATTCGGCTGATTCTGGGGGGGGGGGGCCGCATGCGGTCGATACGCAAATGGTCGACACGCATTTGGTCGACACGCAAATGGTCGACACTCATATGGTCGACATGCCATGGCGCACATCCAATCGACACTCACATCCAATCGACACGCAAATAGTCGACATGCAAATGTTCGACACATTTGATTGTTTTATTTAGAACAAAAAGTTGAATTGTAAAAAAACTTAAATTATAATGCCAAAAAAATTAAAATCAAATTTAAAAAAATGAAATCATAAAATATATACTTATACATGTATATAAATTTCGGTTGGAAATAAAAATTATGCATTTTACTTTTTCAATTTTTCTTTTTGTCAATTCAAATTGAAAAAGTAAAACTGCAAAAATTTTTATTTCTCACTAAAATTTATTATATACATATACATATATATTTTATGATTTCATTTTTTCAATTTGATTTTAATTTTTTTGCATGATAATTTAAATTTTTTACAATTCAACATTTTATTGTTCCAAATAAAGCAATCAATTGTGTCGACCATTTACATGTCGACTATTTCCGTGTCGACCTTGTGAGTGTCGATTGGATGCGCGCCATGGCATGTCGACCATGTGGGTGTCGATATTTGCGTGTCGACCAAATGCGTGTCGACCATTTGGGTGTCAACCAAATCCGTGTCGACCATTTGGGTGTCGACCAAATGCGTGTCGACCATTTGGGTGTCGACCAAATGGGTGTCGACCAAATATTATGTCGACCATTTGCGTGTCGACCGGAAGCTACTCTTCCAATTCTGGCACCATTCGAACCGCGGTGAGGAGCTCTATCAAATGAGCTTTGTTGCACTCGAAAATACCAACGTGCTGCCGAGATACGGGCCCAAACGCGTTTTTGTGCAAAAACCAGGAAAAAACTTGGTGCGGCCACACTTTGTGCTTATATGCCGTTTGTAAACTGAATGTCTATGTACATTATAGTGCTCCGCCCTGGTCCTTTCACACAGTCGTGGAAGTGAACTGTGCTTCAAACGGTCAAAAATGAGCGAAAAAACCGTTTTTCGAATTTCGATGGAAAAGTCGGGATTTTTGGCCGCGCGCGATCGACCGCGAGCCGCCGGAGTTAGACACGAGGTCCCGTCGAAATCGATCGTGCTCTAATAGCGCAATACGTTGCGCTATTGCTTCTCTGCTGAACTGAGCATGGAAAGACTTGTCATTTGCTTGTAAATATGAGGTTTGACCTTGTTGGAGAGTACGAATTTCAGAATAATTTAATTTTATATAATTTATTTTTCTAAGTTATTTTGATGTAAATCTTATTAGTAATTTATTCAAATTTGTATAACACTTAAGAGTTTGGTCCATTGGGACATAGGCCTAAACATTTTATAGATTAGCCATATTTGTTTTTGTATAGTTTAGTTAAGTTTGTTTTGATTCTGTCTGTTTGTTTGTTTACTTTTGTTATGCAAGGTATCATGCAGTTGTTTACCTTTTGTGTTTTTGTTTATATTTTGAGTACCTTGCTTTGTGTAGATTTCTCACCTGTATTAGTGTTTGTTTTTGCCCAAAGGGGATACTTATATGTAGTCAATCCAGGTGATTGCAAATGGCTGCCAACAGGTAGTTGGCTAGTCTGGAGTTTTTGTTTTGTAAGTTTTTCATTCATTTATCCATTAAATTAATTTTATAATTTTATTATTTAATGGCTTATTTGTGAGTGTGGCTTATGAGAGCTAGGTAAGCTCAGCCAGAGGACTTACTCACTCTTCCTGTTCCGTGTTCATCATTTCCGAGGTCAGAGGAGTACTAGTGAGTACGCGAAGTGTATCTCTGAGTCAGCGACCACCTGCAACCTGCTCAAGGCGAGCTATCATGTCGGTTGAGCGCTACGCATGATCCGCGAAGTATCAAGCAGTGAAAAACGACCACCCAACGTGGTAGCAGAGGAAATGGAAAGATTCAACCTCTAAAAACGAGCAAGAAGTCAAGTACAGGAGTTGGAAACTGTGTGAAACAGACTCGAAAAGAGGAAAAAACATCATTACACGGATTAAATTGCCCAACATCGAGTTTTTGGACCAAATTTGGTAAGAAATCATTTGTTTTGAACACAATTACTTGCCAAATTAAAATTGTGGTTTTGTTATTCATGCATGCAAACGCGGAAACGGACAACTGATGACAATGGACGGGAATTACGGAACAATAGAACTTTTGAACCAGGATAACTACAGGAGCTGATCAAAGACATGAAAATTCTGCTTAAACAAGAGAATGTCTGGGGATTAATTGATGATACACTGAAAAAGCCAGATGAAAAGGATCCAAACACTACAAGAGAAATTGAGAAATATAAGAAAATTAATACCGGTAATGCTTTAGAAAATATTTATCACCATGTCGCACAGGACAAGAAACAGTGCATTGTCGACTGTGAAACGCCTAAGGAATCATGGGACAAGCTCAAACAAATCTATGAGCCGAGTTCTCGAGCTAGAAAAGCTCGAATGAGAAGAGAATTTCTCAATTTAAAATTGGAAAGTGGAGAAGAAATGGCTGTTTTCATCTCACGTGTTGATATTGCAGCCGAACAATTCTCGAAGGTGTCATATCGATATTAAATGAAACTGGACTACCAAGTGAACTTTGGGCTGAAATGGCATATACAATTATGTATTTGAAGAACAGGTTTCCTCACTCAAGATTAAAACATGAGGTTACATATAACAGGTGGAAAGGAAGGAAATTATCGTTAAGACATGTCCGAAAACCAGGATCTAAATGTTACGTTCACATTGCAAGTGAAAAACGAGGAAAACTTGAAGATAAGGCCTGGATTGGAGTGTTAGTTGGATACGGGATGTCAACACGTGGTTATCGTGTTTGGGACCCGGTTACAAATCAAGTCTATGAAACTAAACACGTAAAAATTGACGAAGACTCAATTTATAAAGACTTTATTGATTATCCACCACACAAGACAAAAGAATTAACCAAATTTCCAATTAGAGAATCACGTGTACAGAAGAGAAACTCGCAAGCATTGTTTAAACCGTGGCCAAAGCACAAAAGACGCCAAAATAGCAGTGATGATTCATTTTCGGCTAGTTCGTCGAGCGAAGGGGGAGCAAATATGACCATTACACCAACTGTAATACCAATTGCAGTCCCTGCTTTGGGAGCCATACCAAAGACGCCTCTTACAGGAAGGACTACAAATGAATCTGACAGTTTAAGCAGTGAAGAGGAGATCCAATGCACACCTAGACCTAGACCTTTAACTGTGGAAGACGGATCATCACTATTTCGAACAGCACAAAAAATGAAGAAATGGGAAGATTTTCACTGGGATCAACAGCAGATGAGGATCATTTCAGTGATGCTATTTCGAATTTGGATGAATCTGACTCGACCGGAAGTAGAAGAATATCTTTGCGACAAGAAGTAGATGAAGAATATCTTCAAATAGAATCGGTTTTATCCACTCTACCTTTGACACAGAATATTTCAACAGAACGCAGAATAATACAACAGCAGACACCAAATGAACCTCAATACGAATGTATAATTCGACATTTAGAAGGTCGATATACAGGATGGCGAAGAGAAGAACATCAACGCCAAACTGGAGCTACGAGAGGGGCCATTGATGTCTACTATATCACCGATAAGAATGTTCGACTGCGGAGTCAAGTAGATGTGGATAAATATCGACAATTGAATAAATTGGCAAAAGATAATTTTTATTTCAATTTTGGTCCGATTGAGAGGCATCCACCTCTACCACCAGTACCAGTATCAAGTTCTGAAAGTGATGGAGGAAATTTAGCCAGCGGATTTACAACTAGATCAAAGAAGACTCATCCGAGAGCTTACGTTACTAGGCAACCGAAGAAGCCAATGACTTATGAAGAAGCTATGAATTCATCATATAAGCTCAAATGGGAAGAAGCTATAAATGAAAAATTAAAAACCTTCGAAAAGCGTGAAATTTATGTCGAGGTTCCCAAATGAGTTGATCAGAAAATTTTGGGAACTAAATGGGTATTTAAGGAGAAGAAGGACCCATTAGGAAATACAACTAAATTCCGCGCTCGATTAGTAGCTCAGGGTTTTCGTCAGACCAGTGGATTGGATTATGACGAAGTATATAGTCCTGTAGTGAGCTTCATCCTGATCAGATTTTTCTTTTGCATGCTGGTTATTTTACGAGGTTGGATGCACGCACACGTAGATGTGAAGGCGGCTTACCTGTACGGTAGTTTGGACAAACCAACATACATCAAGATACCAAAAGGAGCAACAGCTAATAATTGCAATTCAGTCTGGTTTCTTCAACGTGCTCTCTATAGATTACATCAGAGCGGGCGCATGTAGTACCAGATGTTAGATTCCACATTGTTGCAATTGGATTTTAGAAAAATTCCGGGTTGCAATTGGGCATATACCTATGAAAGCTGTTATTTTGGTTTATGTGAACGACCTGGTGATTTTTGCCGAAGATCAAAAGACCAAGGACGAAGTTTGATGAAAATAAGGAAGAACTTCGAAATTGTGGACTTGGGCGAAATTAAGAGTCTCTTAGGAGTTGAATTTTTGAATGTCGAAGGTCGTACACTGGTGTCACAAGTCCCTTACATCGAAAAATTGGCTATACAATACGGTATGAAACGTAATAATTTAATTAAATCTCCGGTACAAGTAGGTACATTATTGTTAAAGCATAAACAAAGAGAGATTAATGATTTTCCATACCGTTCACTAATAGGTTCACTTTTATTTTTAGCATCGAGGACTAGACCGGATATAGCATACTCGGTTATAGCTTTATCGCAATATTCCGGCTGTCACTCTGAAGCAAATGTCAAATCGTTGTTGCAGGTGCTCCAATACGCTATCAATACGGCTGAATATTGTATTGATCTGTCTGCTTGCAAAAGTGATGAGCTTTGGGCATATTCCGATGCATCCTGGGCAAATTGTGAGGAAACATCGCTCAGTTTTGGAGGATACATGCTATTGTTGGGCACAGTGCCCATTTTATGGCAATGCCGTAAGCAGACGAAGATTGCAACCAGCACCACGGAAGCAGAGTATGTCACCATGGTGGACTGTGTGAAAGAAGCCTATTGGATATCCTGCATCTTCGAAAAATGTGTTATTTTTAATTCGACCTCCATTCCAACCATCAATGTTGAAGCATCCTCCGCAATTCAATTTACACAAAATGAAGTTGAAAATAGTAAAACCAAGGACATTCGGATTAAATACCATTGGTTTAAGGAATGGTACGCCGATAAATAGTTTAAATTAAGAAAAGAGTCGGGCGTGATGAATGTTGCAGATGTGTTTACAAAGTGGCTTGCGGGCGAGCGAATTCAGTATTTATGCTCGTATATATTCGTTCGTTACGTGCCTGACCCTAATTCGGATTAAATATGTTCATTCATTTGAGGGGGAGTGTTGGAGAGTACGAATTTCAGAATAATTTAATTTTATATAATTTATTTTTCTAAGTTATTTTGATGTAAATCCTATTAGTAATTTATTCAAATTTGTATAACACTTAAGAGTTTGGTCCATTGGGACATAGGCCTAAAGATTTTATAGATTAGCCATATTTGTTTTTGTATAGTTTAGTTAAGTTTGTTTTGATTCTGTCTGTTTGTTTACTTTTGTTATGCAAGGTATCATGCAGTTGTTTACCTTTTGTGTTTTTGTTTATATTTTGAGTACCTTGCTTTGTGTAGATTTCTCACCTGTATTAGTGTTTGTTTTTGCCCAAAGGGGGTACTTGTATGTAGTCAATCCAGGTGATTGCAAATGGCTGCCAACAGGTAGTTGGCTAGTCTGGAGTTTTTGTTTTGTAAGTTTTTCATTCATTTATCCATTAAATTAATTTTATGATTTTATTATTTAATGGCTTATTTATGAGTGTGGCTTATGAGAGCTAGGTAAGCTCAGCCAGAGGACTTACTCACTCTTCCTGTTCCGTGTTCATCATTTCCGAGGTCAGAGGAGTACTAGTGAGTACGCGAAGTGTATCTCTGAGTCAGCGGCCACCTGCAACCTGCTCAAGGCGAGCTATCATGCCGGTTGAGCGCTTCGCATGATCCGCGAAGTATCAAGCAGTGAAAAACAACTACCCAACAGACCTCGTGTATTATTCCAATGACAGTGGCAATGACCTCTAAATAATTTCAAGCAAAAACTCACTTCTAAATTGATGACAACTGCTTGGCTGTGATTATTATCACTCAAAACTTTAGAAACTTCATGATAGTGAGTAAAACTCACAAATATAATTATCCAGAAGCTTAAAATCACTTGAGGTAGCATGGAGCAAAAACATCAGCCATCTTTCCTTGACACAAGAAGGTTGGAGAGTATTTAATCTCGAAAGCAGCTAACTGCAGAATGATAAAAATTACATAAAAAGCCCATAGGGCTATAAATAGCTTTGACAAGCTTAGGATCACAAACTTGACTAGTATGTGATCCCAAAGAAATAAGTTAAGACTAGGCTTCCAGTTAATGACTAAATGAAGACTGGAACCTAGCTTATAAAAGCATAAGTTATAAAGTGCTGACTCAAACATTTAAATAAACATATTAATGAGTCAGCTCATACATAATTATTCTAAATCAATTATTAAGTTATAGATTGAATCAATTATAACATCTTGTCATAAAAACTAAATAATAACTTTAAGATGCGGGTACTTAAGAATCAGATCCGCACCTGTGTAAGATACATGACTTATGTATCAAGCACATTGATCACATGTGCTTCAGTTTACCTATGTCTACAATCGCCCCTAGAAACCGAAACAGGTGTGAACAAGACACACTAGGATCTGACATCTTACAACACATGATGCCAGAACGCTCAAAGCAATTAAATACAACTAATCAGGCAATACACTAAAGACAGTGTCACATAACTTCTTGATGCAATCACTGGCCAACCATTTTGTAAAAATATCGGCCACATTAAATTCTCCAGGCACTTTGCTTAACTTAAAGTAGCCTTTCTCAAACCAATCACAGAGAAAATGATAGCGTATCCTGATATGCTTCGTTTTTGAGTTCTCTATATCATTACTAGCGAACTGGATAGATGAGAGAAAATCAGAGTGTATAGAGGAGACATTAACTCAATCAAAGAGCAGGCAGTTTTCAAACAAACAACTTAGCCAATAGCTCTCTTTTACAGCGTGTGATAAGGCCTCCATTCTGCCTCCATACTAGAACAGGCAATCACAGATTGCTTCTTGCATCCCCAAGAAATGACGCAACCACCTAAATAGGTCATAAAGCCACCAAAGCTCTTATAGCCAACAAGATCTGTGGCCCATGATGCGTCACTAAAAACAGACATCTTTTCTCCTTTGCAAGTGTTAAGATCCAAACAGTAAATCTTAGTATTGACAACATACTGTAACAATTGTAAGAGACATTTCACATGCTTCAATGAATGAGCATTGTTAAATTGCGATAAATAAATGACAGAATACATGATATCTGGCCTAGTTCTCGATGCCAGAAACATTAGACTACCAATTAAATTGTGATAGGGGAACTCTGACTCAATTTCATGATCCTTAGGTGACACTAGAGTGGTGCCAACAGTAACAGGCACTTTGATAAGTCTGTTCATGACCACGGCATATTTCTGAGCCAGTGTGTCAATGAACTGAGTTTGGTGCAACAATAATTTATTGTCTCTGTGCTCAAACTCTACACCTAACAACTTAGAAACAGGACCAAGATTGACAATGTTGAAGTGTTTGCCAATTTCATCCAGCAAATGCTGTTTCGATTCATCATCTTGTGCAAAAAGCCCCATGTCATCGACATAGACAAGCAAAAGTGCTTTGGTCCCATAGGTGTAAACACAGTTAAAACCTGTGACCTTATCAAAGCCCACTTCAAGCAGGGCAGCATCTAGTGTCTGGTACCACATGCGACCAGATTGGTGTAGTCCGTACAGAGCTCGAACTAGGTACCACACACGACCTGGTTGCTTGGTCCTAACACCTTTGGGCAAATCCATATAGATAGGATAATCTAAAGCCCATACAAATATGCGCACTTAACATCTAAGTGCACATCAGACCATTGGCGCAAGACAACAAGTAAACAAAAGAAAAACCTAACTAATACAAAATTCACAACTGGACTGAAAACCTCTTTATAATCCAAGTCGTATATCTGCCTAAAGCCTTGCGCCACCAACCTAGCACGAAATCTGACAATTAGACCCTCTGCATTCTGTTTAACTTTATAGATCCATTTTGAACCAAGAATGTGACTATGATTTGGCTTTGGTTTGAGCTCAAAAACTTTGCGCTCTTCCAATGTGTCCAGCTCTTCTTTCATAGCTGACACCACTCATCCTTTTCAGGAGATGCCATAGCTTCCTCAAAAGTAGAGGGCTCTTTAACTTCAGCCAAATAAACTCTAACAGTGTAACATTCCGGATCAGAGTCGACATTGTCATTTTCCGGCGTCATGGTCTGTGTTTCACCTTCATTGTCTGTGTCAACTGGAGAAACCGTATCGATTGGAGCCTCTGTTGGCTTCCAACTAAACTCATCAGGATTATAGGGCACATTTAGGGTTTTCTCGCAATATTCTCGAATTTCTGGCCTACTTCTAAGGGGAAATCTGCGACCAGGTGCATAGAAATAAATGTCCCATTGCCCTTTAGTTGCTCCAGACTGACGCTGGACTTCCTCACGCTCCCACCCCGGTTTGTTAGGAACAGCAGTCCTATGAAAACCTCTCTTAGAGGAAGTCGGCTGTAAA
>JH431798.1:17817-45452 GCA_000239455.1 Strigamia maritima
AAGCTTAAAATCACTTGAGGTAGCATGGAGCAAAACATCAGCCATCTTCCTTGACACAAGAAGGTTGGAGAGTATTTAATCTCGAAAGCAGCTAACTGCAGAATGATAAAAATTACATAAAAGCCCATAGGGCTATAAATAGCTTTGACAAGCTTAGGATCACAAACTTGACTAGTATGTGATCCCAAAGAAATAAGTTAAGACTAGGCTTCCAGTTAATGACTAAATGAAGACTGGAACCTAGCTTATAAAAGCATAAGTTATAAAGTGCTGACTCAAACATTTAAATAAACATATTAATGAGTCAGCTCATACATAATTATTCTAAATCAATTATTAAGTTATAGATTGAATCAATTATAACATCTTGTCATTACGCGCAGGACGTTTAGGTGCGGGAAGCACAGGAGTCAAAGGTTGAGATTGAGAGGAGATCTCATCATCACTCTCATCACTAGACTCAACAGTGGGAGTATATACTGTATCATTCCCATCCAAAATATGAAGGGGCGCATCATTATGATAAGTGCTAACAACATCTTTATATAATTTAGACTCATCAAATTTGATGTGTTTTGACTCATACACATCATTACTAATGGGGTCCCAAATACGATAGCCCCTGGTGCCCATGGCATAACCAATCATGACTCCCTTCCTCTGGGTTCTAACTTGCTAGGCTTTAGGGATGTGGACATAAGCTAATGAACCAGGAATGTGCAAATGGGGAATAGACAAGGTCCTTTTCCTAAAAACTACATAAGGCACCTCGTTATCTAGCCTAGAATGAGGATACCTATTCTTAAGGTACACCTGAGTCAGGGCTAACTCTGCCCAGAGTGACTTAGGTAAGCCAGCTGCCAAAAGCATGGCTCTAACACTATTTAAAACACTCCGATTACTACGCTCAGCCACGCCATTCATCTCTGGGCTGTACGCATTAGTTCTCTGTATATCAACTCCAAGGTTGCTTAGAAAAATCTCAAATTCACCTGAGGTGAACTCCCCACCCCTATCTGTGCGAATAGCCTTATTCTTATGGCCACTAAGCCTTTCTATCCTAACATGGAATTTTTTATAAGTTTCAAAAGCTTGACTTTTAGACTTTAAGGGAAAAATCCAAGAATAACGCGAGAAATCATCAACAATAGAATATAAGAATTGAGCGTCACCTAAAGATGGAATCTTACATGGACCCCATAGGTCCTTACGTAAGAGCTCTAAAGGATTCTTAGTCAAAAGGGAATTATCTGACTTAAAACTAGCTCTAGTTGACTTAGATAGCTCACAGTTATCACAGACAGTGTTGTGAACTTTCTCTTTAAGGTCAATATCCTTAACATTAACATCAGAAATCAAATGATTCGAGCCTTTAGTATACATGTGGGCATACCTCTGATGCCAAACATGAACACTAACTGCATGATTCAAATTTGCCCATTGAACCAGTCTCAGAACAGCAATTTTCAGGTTTTGTTAAATTTAAATTGCTCTTAGCATCAAAACTACTGCCCAAGTTGGCAGACCTGAACTGAACTGGACCCTGTACTTTATAAAGCCCATCATCTAGCTTTCCGTACAATGAGCAAATTTTTGAATCACATTTATACACTTTTAAACAGTTATTATAAATATGAACATTGAATTTGGCTTGATCAATTTTTCCAACAGAAATGAGATTTCTTTTGAAGCCTTTCAAGTAATAAACACTTTCAAAGGATATCACATTCACAACATTCTTGATTTTCACTGATAACTCGACAGTCCCTCTGCCTGTGATGCTTGATGATCCTTCACCAAGCTCCAACTTCATGGGTTTGAGCTCCTCAAACTCACAGAACAGGTTGCAGTCGCCGCAAACGTGATGTGACGCACAGGTGTCCAAAAACCACTCCATTTTGGCATTTTGAATGTTGGCACTGCAAACTCTAGGTGCCTGGATGACTGCTGGCTTCCCTGCGGCCTTGGCAAACCAGGCCTGCTTGGTCATCTGGCTCTCTGGTGTTGGATTTGGCGCACGACGACCCTGTCTGCGTACTCGTCCTCGACTTCGACCTCTAGGTTGCTGTCCTCCGCGTTGGGCTTTTGGTTTTGCACAATCCCATGCAAAATGGCCATTGGTACCACAATTGAAACAGACAATGCTTTGAAGATATGCTCTATCGCTGGAATTTGCAGAATTCACTTCACTTTTAACACTTTGGCCTTTAAGACTGCTTGTATAAGCAGTCGCAGCCTCCAGATTCTTATCACTGGTCTCAACAAGTCGTCTTCGGTTGCTTTCTGCTAGCAAAGCCATGCAAACGTTGTCTTAGGTGAAGTCTTTCTTTTTCCACTGATAAATGGATTGGATTTGATGCTTGAAATCTTTTCCAATCCTGCTGATCATCAAATAAGCCTTGATATGGCCCTCCGGTTTGAGTTTGTCATTTGCAGCCACCATATCGTCGTCGGCCTTGTCTAGGCGTGCCATAAAAGAGTCTAACTCTTCATTTTCATGGCGTCTCATGGAGTAAAACTCCTCTACTAACGATGCTTCTCGTGCAATTGAACTCGGTTCAAAAATCTTCTTCAAATGGGTCCAAACTGCCTCAGTCGTATCATGTTTCATCGCAGCTGGCTGCAACCTCGGCACCAAACACTGCAAAACGATGGCTTTTGACTTGTTTTTGTCCTTCTCGTATTTTTCACGCTCGGCAGCGGATGCAGTCGCTAATGGCTCGACCTGTTTGCCTCTCGCAAACTTACAAAGTCCTTTTTCTTCCAAAAGGAGCTGCACGTCGATTGTCCACTGTAAATAATTGGTCTGTCCAATTTATTCATTCCAGATGCGGCTCACTTTGTTATATCCTTCGCGGACATAATGTTGAGCTGAAAAATAACCAAAAAATCTGAGAGAAAATGCTCAAACAACAAAAATTTCAATTTTTGACCTTTAATTGCCCAAATTTCTCACATGTCCCAGGGTTGAAACCATCCTCTGCTACCAACTGTACGTTATAGTGCTCCGCCCTGGTCCTTTCACACAGTTGTGAAAGTGAACTATGCTTCAAACGGTCAAAAATGAGCGAAAAACCGTTATTCGAATTTCGATAGAAAAGTCGGGATTTTTGGCCGCACGTGAGCGACCGCGAGCCGCCGGAGTTATACACGAGGTCCCGTCGAAATCGATCGTGCTCTAATAGCGCAATACGTTGCGCTATTGCTTTTGTGCTGAACTGAGCATGGAAAGCCTTGTCATTTGCTTGTAAATATGAGGTTTGACCTTGTGTATTATTCCAATGACATTGGCAATGACCTCTAAATAATTTCAAGCAAAAACTCACTTCTAAATTGATGACAACTGCTTGGCTGTGATTATTATCACTCAAAACTTTAGAAACTTCATGATAGTGAGTAAAACTCACAAATATAATTATCCAGAAGCTTAAAATCACTTGAAGTAGCATGGAGCAAAAACATCAGTCATCTTTCCTTGACACAAGAAGGTTGGAGAATATTTAATCTCGAAAGCAGCTAACTGTAGAATGATAAAAATTACATAAAAAACCCATAGGACTATAAATAGCTTTGACAAGCTTAGGATCACAAACTGGACTAGTACGTGATACTATCACAAAGAATTAAGACTAGGCTTCCAGTTAATGACTAAATAAAGACTGGAACCTAGCTTATAAAAGCATAAGTTATAAAGTGCTGACTTAAACAATTAAATAAACACATTAATGAGTCAGCTCATACATAATTATTGTAAATCAATTATTAAGTTATAGATTGAATCAATTATGACATCTTGTCATAAAAACTAAATAATAACTTTAAGGTGCGGGTACTTAAGAATCAGATCCGCATCTGTGTTAGATACATGACTTATGTATCAAGCACATTGATCACACGTGCTTCAGTTTACCTATGTCTACAGTTTACACATATTATTGACTAAAAACAACTCACAATGGCTCCAATAAAACAATCCATGGTTTTAATTGTCCAAAAAGATTCACAGGTACATGACACTGAATCCAACATGGTGCCCAATATACAGAAGTGTGAAAAACTATAATTAGATTGATGACATGTGTCAATCACATGTCATCACTAATACACAGTATAGGATAACAAGATAGGTGATGGTGCCTACATCTAGATAGCGACGCCACACTTGAAAGCAATGAAAAACACTTTGTCTGCTATCATTTCCACTTAAAATGATCTGCAGACTTGAAACCAATAAAATACATTTATTTTACCGTAACATTTGTACAGTTTAGAAGTATTTGGATGCATGCATAAAAATACTATTTATACCAAACATGCGACCACAAGTAAAGCAAAATACAAAATATCCTATGTAAAATTCCTACATAGGATAAAACTCTTATACACAACATGAGTTATTTTTTAAATAAGTCATGCCATGTATTTACAAAAGTTTTAACATAATACAAGGTCAAGCAAATACATAACTTGCATTTACAAAACAATAACAATGCCCTCCTTAAATCAGTTATGTATACTGCACAATAAAAAAACAAACCACCAGGAGAAGCACTGTCCAAACATGTCTATCTGACATTACACACTAAGCGAGAGACACTCCACACCATAACACAAGTGCAGACGCCTAAACGCTTCACATTTGTTATCACTGCCTTGGTAACTTCCTACCCTAAAAACTGGAATCTTATGCATGACAAAACTCGGTCATGTCCCAGGTTTGCGGCTTTACGGTCGCTCGCCAAGACAGGGCTCCAGATACCAGAAGGTCCACACCCCTTGGCATGGAGTGCCCTCCTTACACTAAACCCTTCCGAAAACACTACTTAGAAAGCCTTTGAGCTTGTCAAAAGGCAACCACTTTGTGAATATTGTTACGGTATGGACCGGAGGACCTACCGTACATAAACTTAACCTAACTAACCTAAATATTAAATGGAATGGCTCTACAAACCTTCCGTAGAACCATTACTAATATATAAATGCCGAAAACCATCACCAGAGGGAGTTATGCCAACTGGTATAGTTCCAGATGCCGCCACCAGAAGGAGTTGAAGACCTATGACGTCATCAGCGTCATCGCCATTAACATTAATATGCACAGCCAATTAAGTGCCAGATGATACCTATAAGAAGGTCGGTTCGAGCGAGAGAGAAAAGTGAAGTAGCGAGAGGTGTAGTGAGGTCTCTCTTGAGCTCGTGTGGAGTTGATATCATGTTTATTACAAATGTAAGTGTACTAACTCATTGTGATATTACTATTTGCACAAAGTAACAATAGACTCCAGATATTGGAGGCAGTCAATCGTGTCGACGCCTTAAGCAACCAAACCAAACCTATCTTAACTTATTTTACTAATTACTATATTGCTTTGTATTTTATTTGATGTATTGGTTTGAGCCAGCTTATTTGTAATGGCCGACTCGAACACTTGTTGTAATTGTTTGAGCATGACCGTTTCAGCGGTTAATAAAATTGTCATGTCTTAATTTGTCCTATCTGGAGTGACTGCGTAATTGTGTGATTACCGTTTAGTCTTAATTATGCTAAGTATTGTACCTTTAACGATTCCCGCGGGTGTACTAAAGATAATGTCCAAGTTGCCGCCTGGCCCCATATCCCCCGGGTCACGCGACAAATTGGTGGAGATGTGAGCAACAATCCAGTTTTTTTTGTGTTAATTTGATATTTGAATATTCAAAGAAAAAAATTATAGTAACAAGTTGTCAAAATTTTTTTTATTATACGTTTGCTTTAATTTTGACGTCATATTGCGATAGGTAACGGAATTGGTGTCAGTATTTTTATGGGGATGTTATTCTTTATTTTTGGTATTGTGTTATTAAGTGAAGTATTGAAAACGATAGGAAACTACTAAATAACTCCGAGATTTATTGGATTCGTTTGAGTTCTTGGACCGAAACGGCAATTCATGCAAATAAAACTGTGTGTTTGCCTTAGTAAGAAACCTTGAGCAGAAAACTTCTATAATTTAAGAATTGAAGTTTTTATGTAAATTTGAGGAAATTATGCTGAAATGACCTTGCGGAAAGTCAAATCAGCTAAATAATCCAAGAATTTACGGGGATAATTTTTTTTCTTTTTTTTTCCTTTTATTATTTATTGCAAAAAAACGGTGAAACAATTAGAATTCATTTTAAAAGGAATAATTGGATATATTTTAATGAAATAAATAATTATCAAAAACTGAAAAAGCCACAAATGAAATTTAAATATTTAATTTGGAAATTTTCCAAAATCATTTTTTGGGATAAGCGCATAAAATTTGCATATTTTTGCATAGATTATTTATATATAAGTTTTTTTTTTTTGCGTTAGTCATTCCGATAGGTACAATGAAGGACAAGTTATTATATTATTATTGTATAAAAATATATTGGAAATATTTCAAGGATTATAGTATTTAAATAGAGCCAAGAGAGACTATAAACAATTAAGAAAGAGGAAAATATAAAGGAATCTATTGTATTGGTGTAAAAATTGATATTGTATTCTCTTTTATTATCTAATCACTTCTCTTTATTTTCCATAAATTAGCATATAATTAGAATATTGGATAGAATAGGTATTAGTTATTTATTCTTGCATTATATGAAGACATATTGATAGTATTGAGTGATAGTTTTTTCTTTGAATTTATATAATTATTTATACTGGCTCAAGCTGCAGATACTCCTGATAGTATTAATTTAAGAATTAGATTAACGGACTATGCTAGACAATTCTCTACAGATATTAGTAGAAGATTTCGACAATTGACCAATCAAACTCCGATAATCCCAAAAGATAATTTAGAAATAAGAAGTACAGCAAGACATTTGCATTATCCTCAAGAGCATTTCAAAATTGGAGAAAATACTCATAGATTGAGACCAACAGCTGAACGAAGAAATAGAGAACAGATAGCTCTTAAGCCTAAACGAAAGCATTATCAAGAGCCTCAACAATTATTTGAGTTGAGAGATCCACAAGTAGTATTAAGAAGATTGGAGATAGACACAGACTCCGACGGTGAAGAACAAGAAGTAGATCTTACTCAAAGACAGGAAGAACCTGATAATAATCTAAACATGGGATTGACAAAAGCACAATTTAGGGATATCATGGATAATGTGGTTACACAGATACATACAGATTTTAATGCAAAAACAGAAAATATTGATGAATGGATTGCTGGATATGAGGCAGTAGTACCAAGAGATGCGGAACGTATTGTTAATTTATCAGTAGTACTTAAAGAAGATGCGAGATCATGGTTGATTGAACAACAAAGACTTAACCCTAATTATACATGGATAGAATGGAAAGAAGCATTACAAAAGAGATTTAGGAAATCAGAAGAATCAGTCCTTAGGACGATAGCAGCAACTAAACATACTACAGGCCCTGGTAGATTATGTTCGAAAAGTTTTACATCAGTGCTCATTTTTAAATCCACCTATATCGGATAAACAAAAACTGCACTTAGTTTTCCAAGGATTAAAGGATGACATGAAGAAACAATTAGCCTTAATATCCCACAACTGTAGATGATAAATTATCAAAAGTCGCTGCGTACGAAACTTACAATTTAGCTGACTCAGGAACAGAGAAGATTATAGCTTTTCTGCAAACAACATTAAAGGATAAGAAGGATCAGAAAGAAGAAGACCTTATTAAACCGGAAGATCAATGACGTAGAAAATATAAAGAAGCAATTACAGTCAATGCAAATGGATTCTCAACATCCAGTGGATATGTATTACCAGTACCCAATGAATTATGCTCAGTTTACTCCAAGAGGGAATAGATTCAACTATCCGAGATTTAATTTCAATAGAGAAAATTTTAACTATGGGAGAAACAATTATTTTCAACGAGGTCTACAAGAGGCAATTACCAACAACCAAATTATGGTTATAATTATTATGATCAAAATTCAAATTATGGATGGTATAATAGGGGTAATTTCCAAAGAAGGCCACAGAATAACAGGAGATGGAATAATCCACCTAATTTTCAAGGAAGACCACAAAGAAGGATCACTTATCAATATCAAGAAGATCCTAGACAGCAGACAAGAAAATCAAGGAAGTCAGAGAGTAATGACTCAGCAGGAAAATTAATCAGGCCAAGACAAACTAAAAAGGACATAAGAAGAAAGAAACAGAGAAAAAGAAAACAGAATCAGCAATATATAACAGATAAGAAGAATATCGAAAGAAATAATAATGTCGAACATCTACAAATAACAGATTTATATTATACAAAAGGATTGTTACGTATTCCAGTTACAATAGGACAGACTCAATTTGAAGGAATGATTGATTCAGGGGGATATTGTTGTATTATTAGCGAAGAAGTAGCCAAGAAAATAGACATAACGAAATATCAACAATCAAATAGAAGACTAAGAACAATAAATGGAACAATAATAACATCTGAAGGTCATTGCCAAATAGATATTTGTATAGGAAGATTTCATTATTATATTGAATTTGAAATAGTCAGAGGATTTGAGCATCAAATACTCCTGGGAGCACCATTTTTACTTAATGCACTATGTAATTTGGACTACGAGAAGAAAACTGTTTCGATTGGCCGAAGATTAGGAAAGAAACCCATATATGAAGAATTTGCAATGCCTAAAGATTTTTTGGAAATGAACTATGAAGTCAGAGTAGGAGAAGATTTTAAAATACCAGGAATGCATGAATCAACGATGAAAGTAGAGATATCTAAAAATATTACAGAACAACTATACTGCGAACTACTAAGTAACACGATGGATCGATTCGGACTTATGTGTTGCAAGACTTTAACTAAATTTGTTAAAGATAAAGCATTAATTAGAGTTGCAAACCCAAGCAAGAAACCGATAATTATTAAAAAACATTCTGCAGTAGCAAAAGCATATTATATTGTGGAAACGGCATATTTTAAACCAGATAATGGAGAAAACATACCGATACATACAGCGAAATATGGTGATATTCTGAATAGGAATGAGAAAGAACTCGAAGATTTATTATTAGAATACCAGGATAGATTCGCTAAATCTGACCAAGATTTAGGAAGAGTCAAGGTATAAAAACACTCTATTGATACGGAGGACACAGAACCTATAAATGTTCCACCATACAGGAGATCGATAAAAGAAAAAGAAATTGAAGCTCAGGAAGTAGAGAAATTATTACAAATGGATGCCATAAGAGTGCACCTGTATTATTAGTCAAGAAAAGAGATGGAAAATGGAGATTCTGCGTCGATTGGAGAAGACTCAACGCAGTCACAAAGAAAATGGTATATCCAATCCCAAGAATAGACGACACATTAGACCAATTGGCGGGAGCCAAATATTTCTCAATGATGGATTTGATACAAGATTATTTCCAAGTGGAAATCGATGAAAAGGATAAAGAAAAAACGGCATTCACAACAATTACAGGACATTATGAATTCAATGTATTGGGACAAGGCTTATGAAATAGCCCAGCAGCTTTTCAAAAGCTTATGAATAAAGTATTAGGCAATTTACTAGGAAGAGTATGTATTGCTTATTTGGATGATTTGATAATTTTTTCAAAAACGTTTGAACAACATTTGCTGGATTTGAAGAATGTATTTAATAAATTGAGAAAATCAAATTTAAAAGTCAAACTGGAAAAATGTACTTTTGGTACAGATAACATTAAATACTTGGGACATATGATTGATAGAGATGGAGTTTCGCCAGATCCGAAACTGATCAATTCGGTAGCTAAATTTCCTTTACCAAGAAATGTCAAAGTACGAGGATTTTTAAGACTATGTTCCTATTATAGGAAATATATTCCAGATTTTGCCAATATTTCAAAACCAATGGTGAATTTAACCAAAAAAGACGAGAAGTTCGATTGGGGACCGCCACATGATGAAGCATTTCGGAAACTAAGAACATCATTAATAACAATTCCAGTGCTAGCACATCCTGATTTTACTAAACCATTTATGATTTCAACAGATGCATCAGCATTTGGATTAGGAGCGGTGCTAAAACAAATAATTAAAGGAGAAGAACACGTAGTTGCCTATGCGAGTAGGTTATTGAGTAAAGCTGAACAGAACTACTCGGCAACAGAGAGAGAATGTTTAGCAATTATATTTGCTATCCAAAAATTCAGACCTTATATATGTGGACAACATTTTGAGATTATCACTGACCATTCTGCATTACAATCCTTAGTTTGGTTTTTCGACGATAACTCGGCAACGCGTTGTCGGATCGGGATGGGACACACACTATTCGAACCGGCATGAAGTTCTCTATCCAATGAGCTGCAGACCACGTAAAAACACCAAAGCTTTGGCGAGATATTTACGAAAACGCGAATGCGGCAACATCAAGGCAAAACTTCTCAAAATTAGGACTCATTAGGCTCAGCATGCACTCGTCCGTGCAGCAAAAACATATTCCAGGTAAATGTCCCACTTATGGTTTATATAGACTGCAAAATTCTCTTGATTGAATTAACTCACACTTAGGCATTTATAAAAAAACAGCAAAATCCTTGTTTAATTCCAAAAAAAGACTATTGGAAAAACATGGCTTAAACTTCATACATTTTTCAGGAAGTGACCACAGAATAATCTCAAACCCAGAGACCAGAAATCCAAAAAGCACAAATTATGACAAAAACATGACATCAAAGTTAAAAATAACTCAGAATGCAATAGATCACAAACCAGTCATGATTTGTGATCCGGAACAATAAATTGTGACATGAAGCTACCATATACATCTAAATAATCTACGGTAGCCCAGGAAATATAGAAATACAATAGATTTCACATTAAAGGACTGCTGATATAATTAGTAAATCTACAATTCAATATTTGAATGCAAGGTCCAACCTAAAATAATTATTTCAACAGATTCTACAGATAATAAATAGCAATTGGCATTATACACAATAAGAATAAATATCCCAAATTGAAAAACACATTTTTAATTATGTAAATGCAAACGGAGGCTTAAAACATAAAGCATTATTTAACACCGCGTTACACCATCTCATTCAACAATGCATGCAACAACAATTGGCTGCATACTGTTATATAAATAATAAATTCTCAGTTGGTCAAAGAAAATTAAAACACAAAATGAGTTATTGCATTTACCTAATGCTAACAGAAAAGACGAAGAAAATGAAGATCGTATCGAAATTACGGAGAAATTTATCGATGATAATGACCAAATATCATTGAAACCTTTATTTGAACCAGAGAGAATGAAAGAAAAGGAAAAATCAAAGGAAAAAGAAAAAATAACATTAAAGCACCACTATAATTTAAGAAAAAGAGTGAAGAAATCGCCAATAGAGGTCGCATGGCCAAGAAAAAGAAATAGTTCACCACGCACAATGCGTAGGCGTACATAACGTCATAGGACAATCACTTCATAGCTAAACCAATCACGAGACTTGATTACTCATCCCGGAAGTCGAAAGTCAAGAAGAAGCGCATGACGATCACTTCACTTGTGATCTCATGGCAGAGCAGACGCAGTAGCGTGATAGCCAAGTTTTCACTATTTTTCAAAACTTTCTTTTATTTTGGGGGAATTCAAAGGTTTACATATGTAGCAAAAGGTATTAATGATACTGGTTAAATAAGGGATTGAACTTGATATGTCGAGAAACGAAATATTTGTTGCGAAAATTGTGTTCATGTTTCGTGACCGCATGTCACATAGTTTAGAAAACAAAATGGCACCCGTATAACGGACGTATTTATTTTAATATATTAGTTGCAATATTTTATTTTTTCGACAGTGTGAATTGGTATAAGTGCATATTACAATATAATAGTTTTTTTAATTATATTTCACGATTTATTTTGTTAAAATAGGCAAATATTGTACTTCTATAGGTTGTCCCCTAGACAGGCAGACAGTTGTGGAAGCAAAAATTAATGAAAAATGTCTTCAAATTAATGAAAAATCGATTTTTCACGTTTTTGAAATTTCGATGGGAAAGTCGCAAAATCCTGCCGTCCTTGGTGCCTCGCGTCCCGCCGGAAATAAGCGCCGATGTCCGTACTTCGTGATCGAGCTCTAAATGCGCGGAACCTCGCGCTTGGGCTTCTCCTGCATACAAAGCATGGAAAATGATGCAAATGGGCCGCAAATGACCCTGTTGAGCTGGTTTTGATTCCAAATTGGCCTGACACAGCTTGGCTCTGCTCTCTGACATGAATCCTATGTCTGTGAGCTTGTCATCATGTGACCTGTGATCTGAATCACTTATATGGCCATAAAACACTTGAAAAAACAGGAAACTCACATGCAAAGCAATAAAAAGTCCAATATTAATCCTCAGAAGCATGGATCATTTATTTCAGCCATCTTGGAGAACATAGAGAGAGAGAGTATATAATCTCAAACCCAAAACATAAGTAAAATCCACCAGGTGACAGAATGAATCACCTGAGCTAAAAATAACTCATTAAAAGATAAGGTTCACTCCTAAGGCATAGGATGTGATCCCAAGCAAATAAATACAAGTCAGGATCACTACATACATCTAGTGACCTAAACCAAAATGGAAATAATATAATTTCACAAAAATCACTCTGGATTATAAGGAAACTTATAGCAAACATCCAGAGCTGATAAGTAAACATAACAAACTCTATAATAGGCGGGGCTTAAACCTAGAAATAAAATAAATCACCAAACAACATTGTCTTAAATCTAATGAAACACATTAGAGCAAAACAATAGAGTATGTCACAGACTAAGATGCACAAACACAAGATACTGTTAGAGCACATTTACACAAAATTCTACAAGATGAATGTGCATCAAAAGAAAGAACAATACATAATGCATGTGATAATAGCAACCTGTATTAACACATGCAGATCTAAATAGAGATCTGAGCAACTTTTATTTACAATAAACCAACAAATATTATATGCAGAATTTTCTCTAATTTTTCATAACACGTAGTTATAAAGAGGATAAGATGGCGAATAATAATGACGACAGTGATTCAACGATCGAATTAGATTCGAAAGAATTGGATTGGGATTCCGAAATTAATAATTCAGCGCAATTAGTAGGAAAACAATCGACAAGTAATTTACATTCGAATGTTTTCGAAGCAATAGATCCAGATTTTATTAATATTAGACAACCACCATTAAATCCACAATTTATAGATGCTATTCAGCGGACGCGTAAAGAAGAAAGTATGTATATTGATACGGCTACAACTATGGTGTTACAGAAAAACTCGAGATATTCGGACTCTAGTGACCTACCAAAGTATGTTAGACAATATACTGATAGGAACTCTTTAGATTTTTTACAAAAGAGAGCAGAACCAGTAAAAATAGTAGCAACTGTTACGGCAGATAATCAAGTAGCGTCAACTTCAAGTAGTTTAAAGGTAATGTCAACTCTATCAGAACCACCTATACCATATGCAGCGTTACCAAAAGTATAAAGGCAGAAAAACTTTATTTGTTTTGTAAAAAGAAGCGAGAAGAAAGTAGAAACAAAGGTAGACAGTTCAAAGCTGAAAATAGGAAAAAGGAAGGCACGATAGCAGCTAAGCTATTTTTCAAAAATAGTAAGCTTAGTGTACACACGATTAGAAACCGAGAATTGGAAATAATTGAGGAACGTCAGAATTTATTACAAGCAATGTTGGATAAGAATTATAATACAGACGAGCATACAAGTATTTATTTAAAGCGGATTACTGAAGATACGAGACTAGTTAAGGAATTGATATTGAAAAATTTAAAGGAAAATAGAGCAATACAATTAGGTTGTAGACAGGCACATGTTGATTGGAATATTTTATTACCATCGAAAATAGATTGGTATAAAACAAGATTAGAAAAAGTAGAAGTTACTCAGTTAGAAGAGATTTTTCATGCTGAAATTGAGAAAGGTTTGGAGTCAGAAGTTTTAGTCGCAAGTATATTTACACCAGTAGAATTACAGAGGTATCAATTGCAAGCCTTGTACAGTAAATCATTTACTAAGTTTTCATGGATTCACGATGAGACCGTGGATTATTATTTTTCTTTATTATGTAATACTTTCAAACATGTATTTACACTGCCCGTTCACACTGCTCGATTGTTAGCAAAGGGGAAATATTATGATGGAAAAAGATCTCATTCAAAAAGACCAGATTCGTCACATACTAGTATTTTAATACCTATTGATATTGATGAACATTACAGGTTTATTAGATATTAGATATTAGATAAGAGTAGAGATGTTAACGAATTTGTTTTGTATGACCCAGCGAATTACCAATTTCCAGACGAAATATGGAATAATATTCATTTAGGTTTAACTCATTTAAATATATCTTTATCAAGCCATAGAAGATGGTATCCCATCAAGATAGGTCAACTTGATGAGTCGGGTTGCGGTCCACAGATTCTTTATTTTGTTAGGACGTATGTTAGGGATAGGAATGTGATGTTGCCTGCCCTTTCGTGTGATTTAGGAACAGGTTTGTTCTAGAGATAATGAGACAGGAATTGATTCATTTTAAACATATTATTGTTGATGATATGGGATTTCATTATATTCTATTTTTTTCCCTTCCCTTCCTTATTTTTTCTATTTTTTTTTCTTTATTTCTTTTGATATTGTTTTCTTTGATTTTTGATATAATTTTTGCGTTAAAATATTTATAATTCGTTTAAATGGCACATTAAATAAATGATATATGTACTTTGAAATTATGTTAGTGATTGTTTAAGTGTTATTGTAAAGTGAAAATTTCATTTTTTGATACACCTCCAATGATACCTTAAGTTTTGGTACAGGGATCATTGAAAAATGTAAATGTTGTAAAGTACCGTAGAATGGAGATACTTTACCTGGGGGTGGTAACTTTGTCCCACCATGTTTTTTTTTTGTATTTATTGTTATATTTTTTTAAAAATTTTAATAAAATCAATTTTTTTAATCAATAGATAAATGCTTTAGGAATAACTTTTTAGAATACATTAATTTCTTAGGTAAATAATAGGACTGCAGAAAATTGCAAATGGCCACCTACTCAAAATTTTTAAGCTGAAAAAGTTGAGTCAGATAATCCAATTAGGGACTGTTTACTTTGGTTTTATTATTTTTAATTGATGCACTATTATGTTTTCTCTCTAATCCTAAAAATTTTTAGTTTTACTAATTAATATAAACTCACAGTCATAAAAATTCCAAAAAGTAACAGTTTGTGCTGTTTTGGAGGGTAACTTTGTCCACCATTAAATTAATGATTTTGGCTATTTTTTAGGTAAAAAATGCCTTATAAGCATTGTAAACAACTAGTAATATATTCATACAGAAATTATGACAACTTTAATTTAGATTAATTAATAAATAAAAAAAAAAAGAAAAATTTATATACCATTATGTGCTGGCTCATTATCTGTTCTAGCAAAAATTAAAAAATATGATCAATTGCTTCAAAAATATTTTTAAAAATATATATAAGGGCTAATGTTAGCCTAATGATAGGTTTTCTTTGCTCCAGTGGTGAAAACCAATGAAAAAACGGGTGGACAAAGTTTCCCCGTTTAGGTACGTAACTTTGGCCCACCAATTTTTTTTAAAAAAAGGGACATAAATTAAATTTTAATTTTTTTCAATAACACCATTGTATTCTACGGGTCAAGTTGCTCCTAACTTGTTACTCTCAGCCAGTAAAGTGAAACACTCAAAGTTTTATTTATAAAATAAGAGCAAAAAGGCCAAAGTATCCCCGTTCTACGGTATAAATAATTGAGAATTTTTTTTTGAGAATATATGTTTAATATGTTGTACACAAAAGTTAATAAGTATATATCAGATAAGTTGATAATATCTCATATTTGATCCTATAAAAGGACATAGTTTGCAATGTAAGAAAAGATTTTGTGATACATTTTTTTTTGTAAAGTTGTTTTCGATGATCACGATGATACACTTTATTCTGTTCTTTATGACATTTAATGAGTTCTCAATAGAACTAATCAATGATATATATATATGAAAGCTAAAAAAGAGGCTGTTACAGTATGGACCGGAGGACCTACCGTAGTGAGCAAATCGAACCTATAACACTGTCGTACATAAACTTAACCTAACTAACCTAAATATTAAACGGAACGGCTCTAAAAACCTTCCGTACAACCATTACTAATATATAAATGCCGAAAACCATCATCAGAGGGAGTTATGCCAACTGGCAGTTCCAGATGTCGCCGCCAGAAGGAGTTGAAGACTGATGACGTCATCAGCGTCATCACCATTAATATGCACAGCCAATTAAGTGCCAGATGACACCTATAAGGTCGGATCAGCGAGAGAGAAAAGTGAAGTAGCGAGAGGTGTAGTGAGGTCTCTTGAGCTCGTGTGGAGTTGATATCATGTTTATTACAAATGTAAGTGTACTAACTCATTGTGATATTACTATTTGCACGAAGTGACAACAGACTCCAGATATTGGAGGCAGTCAATCGTGTCGACGCCTTAGGCAACCAAACCAAACCTATCTTAACTTATTTTACTAATTACTAATTACTAATTAATTTTACTAATTTTACTAATTTTACTAATTAAAAATATTTGTATTTTATTTGATGTATTGGTTCGAGCCAGCTTATTTGTAATGGCTCGAACACTTGTTGTAATTGTTTGAGCATGACCGTTTCAGCGGTTAATAAAATTGTCATGTTATTTTAAGAACTAAACGAGTCTTAATTTGTAATTGCGCGATTACCGATTTGTCTTAAATATGCTAAGTATTGTACCTTTAACGATTCCCGGGGGTGTATTAAAGATTACGCCCAAGTTGCCGCCTGGCCCTGTACCCCACGAGTCACGCGACAATATGTCCGAGATGTTCCAATCTGTTGGAATCTTTGAAACCTTAAAATACCCTTTTAAGAAATATTCACGCACAAAACAATATTTTATCCTAATATGCTTTGTCTTAGTGTTTTCAATATCGTTCTTCAAGAATTGAATAGAACTAAGCGAATCTGACATAACTGTCGGATAATTGGCAACACCAAATAATTCCAGATTCTTAAATATATTTGCTACCAAATATCCTTCTCAGACTGCATTGACTAACGCCATATACTCCGCCTCCATGATTGACGTAGCCACAGTAGACTCCTTCTTGCAACCCCACGTGACCACCGCATTGCCCAGATATAAGATAAAACCGCCAAAACTTCTACAAGATTCGAGGTCTGTGCCCAAGAGGCATCAGTGTAGATCTTAATATCTTCGCTCTCACAATCATGGAGCGGTATAGCGTGGTCAACAGTATTTAACAAGATTTGTAGGAGGCATTTTATGTGTTTCTTGCCATGCTGTGTATTAAATTGAGACATGTAGATCGTACTATAGAGGATGTCAGGTCTACTCCTTGTAGCAATAAACATCAAGGACCCAACTAAAGACCTATACTCAAAAGTTTCGTCTTTTTCGTAGTCGGCACAATTAGTCAATGTGGTCCCAACTGATATCGGAACTTTTACCAAATCATTTTTGGAAATTCCAAATTCGGCTGCCAGTTTCAAAATAGACTTCCTCTGATGAAAGCAGATTTTGTTTTCATGCCTGTCAAATTGCACACCTAGCAATTTGTTTACTGGCCCCATATTCACAATTGTGAACTTGGAAATTTCATCAAGTATCCGATTCTGAATCTCTACAGATGTCGAAAATAGTACCATGTCATCAACATAAAATATTAAAACAGCATCTCGGCCAAACGCATAGACACAATTGCATCCTACAATCTTGTCAAAACCAATGTTTTGTAACTCACAATCGAGGGCCTGATACCACATCCTGCCGTTCTGGTGAAGGCCATAGAGGGCTTTGGTGAGCAGCCATGTCTTGGTTAAGTTATCACCGATACACATGGTATTCCCATGTGTATCGGGATATCCAAGATACCATAAAGGTATGCGCACTTGACATCTAGCTGTAAGTCCACCCAACCTTTTAACACCACCAATAAGCAGACAAACAAGTGTACCAGAGAGAAATTCACAACAGGTGAAAATATCTCATTGAAGTCAATACCTGGCCTTTGACCAAACCCCTGAGCTACAATGCGTGCTCGAAACCTTGTTATTTTTCCTTCAAAGTCTCGTTTAAGTTTAAAAACCCATTTAGAACCAAGTATCTTAGCAGGTTTGTCGACAACATTGAACACCTCACGAGCTTTCAGTGTATCAAGCTCCTCATCCATAGCCATTTGCCATTGATCTGCTTCAGGTGAACTCATTGCCTGTTCATAGATAGTGGGTTCTACAACAGACGAATAAGCACAAATAGGTGAAGTAAACAGAGCTGTGGTATCAACTTCACTGTCGGACTCATCTGGAGATCCGACCGGCTGTTCAGGTTCACTACCTGCAGACACATGAGGTTCAAAAACAAATCTGCTCATTATATTGTCAGCAGTAGGAAGTTTCTTAAGCAGACAATGCCTTTTAATCTCTGCTTTCGACCTTAAAGGACCAACACCACTTGGGTCCCAAAAATAAGTATCTTGCATCTCAGCAGTTGCCCGCTTTTGGCGTATAACAACCTCTTTAACCCACCCGGGCATCCCACGCACACCTGACTTAGTAGACACACGCTTACTCAAGACATCTTCACTCACTCTGGATTTAACAGCTCTTGCCATAATCGTAATTTTGCTAGGCAATGGGACATTAGATGTTTGCATGGGTAATGCAGATGTCTGAGGTTGCACTTGCACAGGTATAGGGGGTTTAACAGGTGTAGGAAGCATAGCATGCTGAGGTACTGCAGGAAACCCATTCCCATTAACACTGTCGTCATCACTGCCAGAATCTGAATAACTTTCAGCATCCTCTTTATCTTGATCTAATTTGTCAATTGACTTTGCAGTGGCATCTACTGACTCAAATTGAGAATAGTTACGAGATTCATCCACCTCTACATGCTTTGATTCTATGACCTCGTCAGTACTAGGGTCCCACACCCGATACCCACGTTTAGACTTGGCATATCCCACAACAATACCCTTCCATGCTCTGGGTGTATGCTTAGTACCTCTCACATAAACATATGCTAGGAAACCTGGGACCTTAAGTTGCAAATCCTTTTTCATGAACAAGATATAAGGTATTTTGTTGTCAAGACTGCTGTTTGGGAATCTGTTCTTAACGTATATAAACATTAAGACCAATTCAGCCCACAACTGATGAGGTAAATCCGTCTCATCTAGAATAGCTTGAGGGCCATCATGAACCGTACGGTTAACCCGTTCTGCAATGCCATTCATTTGTGGCAAATACGCATTACTGCGTTGTGCATCAATTCCTTCATTTTTCAAATGATTAATAAAGTTATTCGACATAAATTCTCCACCTAAGTCAGTCCTGACAGCTTTAATCCTATGCCCTGTCATGCGCTCAACACGTCTTTGAAACTTTACAAACGTGACATAAGCATTACTCATTGCCTTAAGTGGATATATCCACGTGTAATGCGTAGCATCATCAACAATGTAAAATAAAAATTTGGACCCACCTAGAGATTCAATACTACTTGGTCCCCACAGGTCCATATGTAGGAGATGCGCCTCAGATGCTGTCATCTTAAGTGCCTCAACTTCCTTTCCTGCTGCGTCAACACGATCAATAAATGTGCTCATTGAATCACCGCTTTTCCGTTAGATCAGGCAGAAATCCTCTCGAAGCTTTGCTTTTCTGGAACGTGAACTCGGCTCAAACACTTGTTTCAAGTGTTCCCAGACCAATTTCGTTGTCACATGCTTCACCGCTGCATCTTTAAATTCCTCGGACACAGAATTTATCAGAATAGCTCTTTTCTTCATTTTCTTCTAATAAAAGTTGAATATCTCTTTTCCAGGTGATATAATTGTGTTTTCCGAGTTGTTTAATGCCAGCAGCTTTAGATTCCTTGCCATTGTCCTATCCCATGGTGAAGTGACTGAAAAAGCAAACAAGAAACGGCAGGAAAAATCCAAAAATTCTAGTATAAGTTATAAATACCGTATAAGACCCCAAAAATATCTTAGGGGCAAAACGGGCTTCCCTGCAGAACTATCTGCTACCATGAAAACCAGTGGATAAATACTTCGCAACAATCGTAGATAGGCGCAGTATCACTAAAATCCGCATATGATCGTTTTTCCAATTTTTCGATTTCTGCCGAGAAACTGGGATTTTGCTGCCATCGCCGGTCCCTCGCGTCCCGCCGAAGTATATGTTGATCTCCGGTGGACGAAAACAAACTTTCCTCAAAAAGGTAGTGGCCGCTAAAACAATCGTAGCGAGTCAACCGTTGGTCCGATTCGGCTGATTCTGGCATCATTCGAACCGCGGTGAGGAGCTCTATCAAATGAGCTTTGTTGCACTCAAAAATACCAACGCGCGTTCGTGTGTTCGTGCAAAAACCAGGAAAAAACTTGGTGCGGCCACACTTTGTGCTTATATGCTGTTTGTAAACTGAATGTATACACATATTATTGACTAAAGACAACTCACAATGGCTCCAATAAACTTGGTTTTAATTGTCCAAAAAGGTTCACAGGTACATGACACTTGTGATGGTCCAAAATTGACCGTAATCTTGTATTTTATCCAGAATAAAGAATACACAAATTGAATGATGTTTACACCAACATTTGGCGATGCTTCCCTGCATCGCGACATTAATATAATGACGACTCTTCATCTATGTCGACAATATCGATTGTTGAAATGTCATGGCAACTGAAAGAAGTTGCCGATAGTACAATCACCTAAATACAGGTGATATTACATGATGGTTAAAGATACTTACACCTGTGGACAGGTGGCGCTAATTAAATATCAAAGTGTTGATATCTGAACACCAGGTATCATGTAATGCAATCATGATTGCTTATGATTGGTCCATTTGACTAATCCCCTAATCAGTAGATTAGAGGGGTATATAAGCTCTGACAAGAGCTTAATCTCCCTCTTATGCACCCAACCTTTACTTGACTATGTCATTTTTATATCTTCGGATATGTTTTGTTATTATTTGTCTTGGTGGATACATTGATACTTTTGTATCCACCCTTTATGTTTGTCCTTTGTCCTTGCTTGGCTCGTGGTCCAGGTAGTGGCCCGTGACCACTTGTATGCTCGTGTCATACCTTATCGGCTCGTGTTCCGATGGACTGCTCGTGTCAGTCGGCGTGCTCGTGTCATGCCCGGTCGACTGAATGTTGGCTACCTGTGTGGTCGAAGAAACTAATACTTTTATTGTCTCTTCTCCCCCACTGCTTCTACTTAATGGGCAGTGGTGTTGTGCATTTCCTGTACTGAGCCCGTGTCTCGGTGGTCAGCTCGTGGACTGATGGCTGCTCGTGTTCAGCCCGGAATGATCCCATCCCGCTAATTATTTCTTCCAGATTCCCTCGATTTAGATTCTATATTTGACCGATTGAAGTGACGAAACCGTTTAATTCGAACTGAGATGCAACCCGATTGCACATCTGCAAACCTTGGATTCTTTTGATAAGTTAATTTGACATTGTTAGAATCCGAATGCCCCACATAGGAGGGACATTCGAGGCTTGTTGACCACGTGGTCAAACTAGTATTATATAACTATTTAGGCCTATTTCTGCAGATATAATATTTTATTATATCTTGTCAAATGTATAACTTTATTCATGTTTTTCTTATCTTATTCCACTTTGGAATAAATAAATGACTTGTCATGTTTTGAGAAAACATCTTGTTTCACTATTTCACTATTCTCGCCGCTCATTTGCATATCGCTACAATTTAATACGAAGTCAGATCATTGTTGTAACGTGGTACAACACCCAAGTTAGGTCTAAACCTAACTCAAAATCGCTACAGTCCTCTTATATTTTCCTATCTCCTATCTTAGAGTTGTAAGTTTTGGTCATGTCGACCACTTTAATAAATATACAATACCTTATGCTAAATTATTATTATCCTGTTTAATTATTCACGTCACACACTGAATCCAACATGGCGCCCAATATACAGAAGTGTGAAAAACTATAATTAGATTGATGACATGTGTCAATCACATGTCATCACTAATACACAGTATAGGATAACAAGATAGGTGATGATGCCTACATCTAGATAGTGGCGCCACCACTTGAAAGCAATGAAAAACACTTTGTCTGCTATCATTTTCACTTAAAATGATCTGCAGACTTGAAACCAATAAAATACACTTATTTTACCGTAACATTCCTACAGTTTAGAAGTTTTGGACGCATGCATAAAAATACTATTTATACCAAACATGCGACCACAAGTGAAGCAAAATACAAAATATCCTATGTAAAATTCCTACATAGGATAAAACTCTTATACACAACATGAGTTATTTTCAAATAAGTCATGCCATGTATTTACAAAAGTTTTAACATAATACAAGGTCAAGAAAATACATAACTTGCATTTACAAAACAATAACAACAGAATCCAGGTAAGACGTGCCTTGACTCACACTCGCATTTTGCATACAGTTTCTTGTAAAATGTCTTTGCTGGTTGCATTTGAAACATGTAATCTTCTGCAGATATGTCCCATCAGCGGAACTCCTTGAATCGGACACCTTGGATTTTGACAAAAGAGCTTTCACAGTTTCCAAATTCACTTCGCTCTTTGCTATCAGCTTTCTCCAATTATTTTCCAACAACAATGCTTCTAGAACTTTTTCGTAGGTGAAGTTGTCTTTCTGTCATTGGTAGATTGACTGAATCTGCAACTCGAAGTCTTTTCCAATGCGTGAGAGCAGAATATAAAGTTTGATTTAGTCCTCGAGCTTTAATTTCGCATTGGCAGCAATTAAGTCATCCTCTGCCTTCTCTAGGCAACTTATAAAGGTGTCAAGCTCCTCATTTTCCAGTCTGCAAATCGTCTCTGGCTATAGAGCTAGGCTCAAATAGCTTCTTTAGATGCTGCCAGACCGCTCGAGTGGTGTTGCATCTCATTGCGGCAAGTTGCAGATGAGGAACTAGGCTCTGGAGTATGATAGCCCATGATTTTGCCCTATCTTTGGCAAATTTCAACTTTTCTTGTGCACTGGCTGTAGTTCTTCTTGCGTGCCAAGTGCAAAAGACCAAATTCCTTTCTCCTCTAAGAGAAGCCGTACATCAACACACCACTGGACATAATTGGTGCGGTCTAGTTTGGCTATCCCGGAGGCTGCTGACTTGGTTATGTCCTTCTCGGACATCTTGGCGATCTGGAAAACTCAAAAGACAAGACAATATCTGATCAAAATGACAAATTTGCAATTTCTTACTGATTTTTGTCCAAAGTCACTTAGGCAATTTTAGGTGCGTGCGTGCCTGGACCACTAAAACCATCCTCTGCTACCAATTGTTGTCTTCAAGGTTGTGACCAGGACCTTTAGATACTCCAATGTCTAGAAACTGCAGTGGAAGCAATTTTTCAATGTTTTCTGCAAAGTTGAATTTTGATAGAAAATCCAAGTTTGTCCGGCAGGACCCGGTGGCTCGGCTGCAGCCAAAAGTAAGCGGGATTCCCGTACTCCAAAAAGTTGGCACAAAATCCTTGTCACAGCGCTCTGGCAATAGGCTAGTTGAAATCCGGGTACCTTTCTTGGTATCCAGACTTAAATGTGTATTTAAAGCCCAACTGGTTCGCTCTGGGCACGCAAAAAACCGCATAAAGTACAAACTTCAAAGTGACGCCCAAAGGTGCTTCTCTGTCTTGCACAGTAGGGAACCGACAATGACATGCTGCCGTACGAAACGAACGGCTCCTGGCTCTCTTACTTATGCCTCGCTTCACGCACTATGTCTCGGTACGTTGGCCCCGGTCCAATCACAAATTCTTGCCGCAAAATGACTTCAACCTGCCACGTAAGATAACGCTTATATGCGAACACGGTAATAAAAATTAATCTCAAACCAGAGAACAAATCAATCAGTTGATGACATATATGCTAAAAATAGAACATACAACTTCGTGCCAATAAAATGGAATATAGTCCTATCCCCTGTGTGCCTTGTATTTAAATCACAAATTTGAAAAAGAAATATGTGCCTGTGAAAGTTGTGCTTTTAAGGCTTTATTTTAGAATAATTAAGCTTCAAAATGATCAAAAATTCGCACCAATATCTTATTTTGTTAAAGTTTAAATAATAAATAACTGCGGACAAATGGAATATGTCAAATGCTGTGACACAAAAATGGATTATTCCAAGTAAATGACCAAAACAATTTTATTTTGATAATGAATTCTGAGAGGCATAGAACTACTCAACTTGATGCATTCCTCTTGGGTAACTTGTGACCATACCAACCTCAGTTTAGCTTTCAACTCCTCGGTTTTGTTGGTTTCTCTTGAGTCAACCTTTTTTTTATGATGTCCCGTAAACTCTCAGTGGGATTTAAGTCAGGCAGATTAACTGGCCATGGTAATATTATGGGACTTAAAACATTCAGCAGCGCTTTTGATTACTCCTCGATTATTATTTGATTCCATCATTGGAGCAACTTTATCCGAACAATGATGCAGATGATTTCATTTTGAAACAGGTTTTGGCACTAGCTCATGCAGCAAAAGCGATGCTGAATGTTTTAAGTCCTATAATATTAAAGTTTTACCATAGCCAGTTAATCTGCCTGACTTAAATCCACCGAGAGTTATGGGACATCATAAAAAAAAAAGTTGACTCAAGAGAAACTAACAAAAACGAGAAGTTGAAAGCTAAACTGAGGTTGGTATGGTCACAAGTTACCCAAGAGGAATGCATCAAGTTGAGTAGTTCTATGCCTCTCAGAATTCAAGCAGCTATTCGAGCAAAGGGTTGACCAACCAAATATTAATATTTTATTATGTTATTATCAAAATAAAAATTGTTTCGGTCATTTACTTGGAATAATCCATTTTTTGTCACAGCATTTGACATATTCCATTTTTTTATTGTTTAAACTTTTACAAAATAAGATATTGGTGCGAATTTTTGATCATCTTGAAGCTTAATCATTCTAAAATAAAGCTCTAAAAGCACAACTTTCACAGGCACACATTTCTTTTTCAAATTTGTGATTTAAATACAAGGCACACATCATAGGTTTCACTATATTCCATTTTATTGGCACGGAGTTGTAAGTGCAGTTATGCCATGTCTGTCATAAAATATGCTTTTCTCAAGCAAACAGGCACAAAATTCATCCACTTACATCTAGATGATGTGGATGAATCACCTCATGACAATAATACACCAAGACAATCAAGTCGCACACTTAACCTGTCTAATAAAATAAAAACCAACATTCTAAAGATGAAATAAATTTACCAATTGGTAATATGAACATTATGAAAACAAAATAAATTAACCAATTGGTAATACAGCTAACAATAGAACCAGAAGCTGCAAACAATAAACCAAAACCTTTGATCTCAGAATGCAATGTAATAACAATTAAAGCAACTAAATAAATGAACAATGAACTCAATTGCACAAATACCACATTTTCCAGTTTACATACTAACACGTACTACATCTTGGTATCAGCGACGTGACTTCTGGTGCGTCTTTGGCCGCATGTAGGCTTCTGTCGGCCGCAGGTGAACTGCTTATATGCCGCAACGGTAATAAGTTGAAATAAACGAGAAAACTCCCTCTAAGTAAGTACTCCCTCAAACTTAACAAACATCTTGTTTATTCATGGGAGGACACTACAGGCGCCATCTTGGCTGAGCCTGGGCAAGAAGTAGAAGGCCCGTGACAAATTTTAGTTTCGGGTTTAATAAAATCATTAAGTCATTGCTATTAATAGACTCCGTTTGACTCTACATACTTGAGTCACTCTAAAACATGAAAATAACAGATAATAGAGTAGAGACTGTGCTGCTACAACTAAATTAATGCAGCATAGGCTTACACTAAAATTAAATTGATTTCAGATTTCACTTGCTATTTATGCACCAGTTTGGTACTTATATTCAGTGGTTTTATGTTTTGACACTACCTGGGATTTTACAAAAGCCATTAGCAATATTAATAATTTTGAAATTGTGCATGGCTAATAATTGACCAAATGAATTAACAAATAATATTTCAAATGCTTAATTGGCAATTATCATAACAGGGACCATTGTTACAAATAAAACAATATCATATGGTATGAACAATAAAAGAACCGATACCACACGGTAAAAAACACATGTTTGAATTACCATACACCTACACTTATCACTTACTTGTTGGCCGTGATCTGAGTTGGATGCGGTAATAAAGAGTCTGTTTGTTATTTCTACTAACTCTGGCTTTATTTGCTGTCCCACATTGGTTTGGCAGTCCTGTGCGACTTGCATGCGTAACAATTGCACAAAGCAAGCAATAATTGTACGACGCAATGAAAGACCAAGGTTCGATTTCTTGATATTCAACGTTCCGAACATGCAATAAATTTGCTGAAGAATATGAAAAATTCTGTGATACATACAACATTTAGTGCAATTTTCCGTGGCCGACCATTAAAAAAGAAAATGCCCAACCCAAAGTGCTTCGTCATCCAATTTCAATTTGTTATTATTTTGTTATTTTGTATGTTCACATTCCACAGAATACAATAGTGTAAGCACTGAGAAATGACTTAAACAGAAATCGCAAAAAATTGGTTGTCCTACTGAAGTTAGAATTTGTAAGAGTAAACTCAATCAAAATTTTTTTATTAGATTGTTTAATAACACACATAATCATGGTCCACACATTTATCCCGCATTTCGTGGTTTGAATTTCAAAATTATGCAACCTTTAAATGTCCCCTTCAAAAAGAAATAATGTTGAAGTTAAAGCAGAGTTATTATTGGATCATAATGTACAAGTCCCGTTAGTTAAGAAATATATGAAAACAATTGGTGGTGTTTTATTCACCATAATAGATGGACAAAAAGTGAGTTTACTGGAATTAACAATAGTGATTTATTTCTTAAAGCTTTGCAGTTTGATCGAAATGTTGATACAGGTATGATTGTTAAACATTTTGTTGTTGATTTGGAGATTAGGACGTTAATTTTCCAATTTTCGTGGCTAAGAACTTTAAATTCCGTTGTGGAGTGTGCCAATTGGATTTAGAGATGGTAATTAGTAGAATAGATTAAATAAAGCTTTACTTTTAAGTAAATTTTTCTTTGCATTTGATTTAAACAATTAATTTTTTTTAAAATGTGTTTGTCGGAATGGCTGGCCTAAAAGCAGACGGGCTATTCTGACCCAAAAATATGCCAATATAGTCCCGTGACTATTCCGACATAAAAATGTGTCAAAATAGCTGTGGCCTTTTTTTAAATACTTAACTGCTTGCGATAAACTCTTGTAGACTGAGTCCTAGATAGAGGGTTCTTTTTCCCGACTTTTTCATTTCCGGGGAATTGGGAAAGGAAATTTTAAGCTTCCTGGGAATTCCCGGGAATTATCAGAATATTATCAGAATTTTTTTATTTACTACATTCCATCATGGAATGAAGTGAATAAAAAGGAATTCAGATGACATTAGCTTTAATTTTTTTTATAAATGAAATAAAAATAAATAAAATTTGGAAAATGGTTTCATCAATTTT
>JH431799.1:8795-33548 GCA_000239455.1 Strigamia maritima
AAAAGAGGATTCGAGTTTATTGAAGGTGCCTAAAGTGTTATACGCGGGGAGAGTTCATCTGGTTCCACCCTTCCGGACACAGTTCAGTAAATGGTATATTTCGATGGACGAATATCCGTTTTCGTATTATTCGCCGTTTATTAATGCCGCGTCATTGTTGCTTTCGTATGAAGCACTCGCGCGCGCAGTTATTTTACGAAAGTATGTTTACTAAGTTTTTTCGGTTCGATGATGTGTTTTTGGGATTGATAGCGAAGAAAATGAAAATCGATTCCATTCATAATGACTATTTCTATAGAAAGACAGGATACTCGAAAAGTTATAAGGATATTATCGCCGTTCATGGCTACGATAATCCCTCAAATTTGGAATGAACAAGACAGTTTAACCTTCCAAGAGCCAATAATGTATACAAATGTATACTAACACCATTGGTTTTGTCAGGCCTAATGATCGATCAGATGGATCAGGCCTATTGATCCAATATACCGCTGCCGTGGACTCAGCACATGCAGACCGGCGTCTGCACGTTAACACACGTATTTTCTGGATAACCCATGAATAAAAACTTCATAAAAGCTCTATTTCAGCTGCAAACATCAGAGTATCGCTCTATTTCTTTTATTCCATAGAAACCATAGCACGTACACACAATAATGATAACCATAACATCAACTCATCAACAATACAACGTGATAGAAAACAAAAACCAATTCTTGAGTTTTATTCACTAGGCAACAACAGGTTTAACATTGATTACAAAATTGATTACTAATAAATAAAAAAACAGCTTCGCTGTGAAGACACGCCATAAAGAGCCAAGGACAACAGTTCACCTCTTTCTTTCGTAGTTGTGGAGGTTTGTTTTTGCTTGTTTCGTACGTGAGTTGGTATGTTTGTTTGGTTTTTTTTTTTGTGTTTTGTGGGCGTGTTGGTGTTTGTTTTGCTTGTGTGTAGTTTTGGTTGGATGTTTAGGTGGGTTTTGTGCGGTGTTTTGTTTTGGATTTAGTTTAGATTTGTATGTAGTGTTTGATTTTTCATGTTGTTGTTTGTGTTGTCTTTTGGCATGGAGTAAAAGATGTGCTGTTTTGTGGTTAGAGTACCGTAATTGTGGTGTCTGGTTTGTTTTTGGAGGTCGTTTTTTTGCAGGGTGATTGGGGTTTGTTTTTTTTGTGCTGGTTTCTGTGGGCTTTTTTTGTTGTTGTGTTTAGCGGTTGGATGTGGGTTATAAACTTCAGGTTGTCATAGCAGCAATTTTCCGACCGATTATTAAAAATTGTCCAATTAGTTTTCATTTTTAATCAGCATTATAACTATTTGTATTTGTATTTGTATTTATTGTGGAATAATTTATTAGCAAAGTATTCACATTCTTTAAGTTTATTGTTCATTTATGTTCAAGGACTACAATCTAGATCCTTGGTTTAAGGCAGCTGTTTTCAACATTTTTTCTTGCAAAATCATTCTGGTACCCTCCCAAAAAATTGTCAATGGTGTATTGGGGAATGAGGAATGAAATAAACTCAGAACTTTTTATTTTGAAATCAATCAGTAGCACTATTTCAGGCAAATTTTATTGTTTTTTGTAATAGCTGATGTTTAAAAATTTTTTTTTCTTCTGCAATCTGCAGTCTGCAATAAAAAAATTTATTATTACAGATTGCAAATGAACACAACATGGGAGTTATGGCAGATTTTACGCCATCTAACGAGTTGATTTGGTTTTAAAAAGTAGCACGTCATATTACGCACGTCATGTAATATGAATTGTAATATGAATTGTAACATGAGAACCGCAGCTTCACAGTCACAGAACATGTTCCGTAGCTGTTCTGAGGTTACTTTTTATAACCAAACCTACTCGTTAGATGGCGCAAAATCTGCCGTAACTCCCATGTTGTGTTCTCCTCATTCATTTGACTTGTAGTCGTTGGTGACGTACTTTTAATCGCTCTACATGTTAAATGTAAAGCCGCCGGAAAATGGCTTCATTTCGGCACGTTAATCACTAATGTGAAGTAAATCCAACAAACATCTAAACGGGTGAAACCAGGTAAACCAAAATCCTGATCAAAAACCACATTTCAGCCGCAAATCACACACGTGAAATTGATTTAAAACGCTGATAGAGACGAATCACTTAATTCCCTTCATCTTCCCTGTTCACCAACTGATTTCCTAATCAGAAACTCATCTGATCGCATTCGAAAATCACCCTAATGGAAAAATTTTAGCGGAAATGACGAAGCAGCTGGAAACTGGAGGGATACGAATATTCAACTTTGATAAATATTTAAACATGTTAAAAGTAATACCTATTTAAGATCGTAATGACCATCAGATTTTGTTGAATAAAAGATTGTATAATGTTTGCTTTACTTATGTAATACCTGGATAAATACATTTATGTAACTTTACTAACGTTAACTTTTATCTTTTAATTATTTAATTTTTTGTTTGTAGGGAAAAACTAGGGAAAAATGAATCAGCAACCTGTAATGTCTAGTGCTTGTCCTCATATCACCACACTTGGAGACTATACCAAAGATGATATTATTCGAAAACAAAAAGTGTTTATATATTTTTTTTTATTACTGTTTTTTGTGGTTAATAATGAATTATTTGTGTTTTTAGTTATCAAAATGTGATTCTTGTGAAGCTCATGGTCTTAATTTGTGGGCATGTCTTCATCGTGATTGCCTTTATGTTGGCTGTGGAGAAAAAGTTGTTGATCACAGTACTCTACATTTCAAAGTAAATTATGATGAAGCGATTGTTTTGGCATATTTTAAAGCTAAAATTCGCATTAATTAATATTTTTAAAACGATAAAGTTTATTTTTGCATCGAAACAATTATTTTTGCTTTTAAAAAATGCATTTTTTTACAAAAATAATTACATTTAGGCAACTAAAAATGCATTTTTTCATTTATTGTTCATTTATGTACATGAATGGTCTATTTTGTACATAAAAAGGGCATTCATGAATTTAATAAATGAATTTGTTTTGTTTATACTTAATAATTTTTATTTTATTTATTTTATTTTATGTTAAATAGGAGAAATTGGAGCACTGTCTCACCTTGAACTTAACCACCTATCGTGTTTGGTGTTACATATGCGAATGTGAGGTGTTTTTGGATAGCAATACACCAGCTGTACCAGGAGCAGTCCGAAGGATATCTGGTGCAAACGTTTACGTTGCTGACATAGATACAGAAGACGAAGATGAGTGTGATAATCAGAATTTAAGACCACGAGGTAGAAATAAAAAATATATTGAATTTTACTTTATTTATATTCACTTTTTCAATTTAATTTAGGTTTAACTGGATTGCAAAATATAGGAAATACATGTTACATGAATGCTGCTATACAGGCACTTTCAAACTGGTAAAATTAACTATTTTTTTAAATAATTATCTTTAAAACTCATTTATTTTCTTCATTCTTACTTAGTCCGCCTTTAACTCAGTTCTTTCTGGACTGTTCCGCCTTTATCCGAAGTGAAAAAAGACCAGGTTTATCAAAAAGCTACATGAAATTAATGATGGAAATGTGGCATAAAAAAAGGTTTATTAAAACAAAAAACTTAAAATATTAAATTTTCTAAAAAAAAAAAATAAATAAATTTCAGGCCTAGTTATGTAGTACCTTCAACAATTTCTTATGGCATTAAAATGGTTTGTCCAATGTTTAGAGGATACACTCAACAAGTAACAATAATAAATAATAATAATAAATTAATAAACTAATTCTTTGTTGTTGTTTTTTTTTTAATTTTTTAGGACTCTCAGGAATTTTTACGCTGTTTTATGGATCAACTACACGAAGAATTGAAGGAACCTGTAATGGAAATAAATACAAACAACTTTTCATCCTGCGAACCCCAAATGGAAACCGTCGAATCGGACGAATCCAGCCAATCGGAAGCTGAATACGAAACCTGTGATTCTGGTTTGAGCAGCGAAAAGAGTTCGTATAGTGACGAAAGTGGCGACACGAACGAAATTCAAATGCGCCCCTTAAGACCGCGCAATAAAAATGCAAAATGCGCCGGTGGCAATCGCGATTCGGAAGCGATGGAAAAATTAAGAGACAGTAGCAATAATTCACGTTATTTCGATAATAACACAAAAAATATATCTGTCGACGATTCGGGCAGTTTGGTTGATAACATGGAAATCGACCGCTACAGCGACGCGGTCTCCGAATCTATGGCTTACGGTGGAGGTGGCAGTGGCGAGAAACAAGAGAAAGGCCAATCGTTCGATATGGGTTTGGAGAAAAATCGCGCTCTGAAAGGCGGCATTCCCAGTTTACCAGCGGGGAAAACTCTGAATGGGAATTTGTCGCCCGTTCAAACCAAAGTCATGGGTTTATCTACTCAGTCGAAAACAAGTAAGAAGAAAAAACAGAGCAAATACCGGAGTATTATATCAGACGTTTTTGATGGGAAAATACTTAGTTCAGTGCAGTGCTTAACGTGCGATAGGGTTAGTATTTTGCAGTGTTGGCAGTGCTGTCGTGCTAAAAATAGTGATTTGTATGTAACAGCTCGTAATCAACTAAAAATAGCAAAAATCAGTAGACATTTATTGGACAATTGGATAACAATAGAAAGCAATAGAAAGAATCGGCAGAAATTCTTATCTAATTAATTATAAATGTTGAAAATTTGCAAAATATAACTAAAATTATCAAAATCAGTTGAAGATTAGTAAAAGCTTATACGAAACAGTGAAAATTTAGCTAAAATAAACTGAAAATAGTGAAAAATTAATAGAAGTAGACTGAAAATGGTGAAAATGAGTTAATTTAAGTGAAATTCAGGTTTACTTTCGCAATGCCAACACTTTAAGCTGACTCTTAGTCCGATTTGTATTATTTACCAAACTTCATTTAATTTAATAGGTATCTACAACCAAAGAAACATTCCAGGATTTGTCTCTGCCTATTCCTAGCCGGGAATATTTGAGTGTGCTTCACGCTTCACAAGGGAGTCCGCAAAAAGGGGCTTTGAGCACTTGCACTGATGTATATAATAATCAAGGATGGTTTAACTGGATGTTTGGTTGGATGAAAAGGTTGAAAACAAAAATATTTGTTAATTAATTTTTACATTTTACTGTTAAATTTTTTTTTTTAGTTGGTTGTGGGGTCCCATTGTTAGTCTTCAGGATTGCTTGGCCGCCTTTTTTTCTGCCGATGAATTAAAAGGAGATAATATGTACAGTTGTGAAAAATGCAAAAAGTGAGTATTGTTGTATGGGAAATTTTGCTGTATACTCATACTCAATTAGTGTAAAAAATGTTGCTTCTTGCAGACTGCGAAATGGAATTAAGTATTCGAAAGTTTTAGACCTGCCAGAGGTAAAAAAATACCACAACAATGTTTTTTAAGTTATTGTATTTCTCGAATTACAAATTTTAGTGGTGTTTTTACTGACTATGACGTTAAATTCATACGGAATAATGTAAATATGATAAACAAACACTTGTAGTCATAATCATAAAAAAAACAACTCACGAATGAAACGTTAAAAACCTAGATAAAAATGTTTAAGGCTCGTGTGCACTGTTATTACGAGTGGGAGCTTGTAATTCGAGCAATTCCGGTGTTCTTATATTGTTTTACTTTGTTTCAGATTCTGTGCATTCATCTGAAACGATTTCGTCACGAAGTTATGTTTTCTTCAAAAATTAGCACTTACGTTTCGTTTCCGTTGGAGGGTTTAGACATGCAGCCATTCTTGTACAATCAGTCGTCGTCGGAAGTGACGTTATATGATCTTGTTGCAGTTATTTGCCACCACGGAACTGCCGGTGGTACATAATTGAAATGTACAGATTGAAGTGTGATGGTTAAAATTTCTATATCTATTGGCAGGTGGTCATTACACAACATACGCATTAAATTGTATTAATGACCAATGGTACGAATTCGACGACCAATACGTGACTGAAGTGGATCCTCAAGCAGTTGCCAATTGTGAAGCTTATGTTCTGTTTTACAGGTAAAAAATGCGATAAATTTGTGTGAATTGAGATTAAATCGATTGAATTTCAGAAAAGCATCTGAGGAAATGAATAGAAAAAGGCAACGCGCGATAGAATTAATGGAGATTAGTAAAAAAGAAGTAATTTCGGTAGTTTATAATGATTTAAAAACACTTATTTAACACTTATTTTATTTTTTTAGCCCAGTTTAATGCAGTTTTATGTATCGAAGCAATGGGTTACCAAGTTTAATTCGTTTGCAGTACCAGGTCCTATAACTAATACAGATTTTCTCTGCCAACATGGAGGTGTTCCGCCTTTCAAGGCCACCTACGTGGAGGAACTGTGCATTGTTTTGTCTCAGGCGATTTGGGAGTATCTTCATGATAGTTATGGAGGTGGTCCAGCGTGTAATCATCTTTATGTGTGTCCAACTTGTCAACAGGAACAGGAATTATTGGAAAGGCGGCAGAAACAGGAATTAGACACATTTATAAAAGTAAAGATTTTTACCGAAAATATTGAAGTTTTAACAATAAATTTAAAATTTTAACGAACTAAATCAGAATTTAATATAAATTATAAAGATTCAAAATTACTTCGAAAATCTCGTACCAAGAACATCAAATTTAGATTTTTTAAAAATTTTAATTTTAAATTAATTTCAGTTGAATAAAGATTTCCAAGCGGAAGAATCACCCAATGTCATATACGCCATTAGTATGAACTGGTTTAGACAATGGGAAAATTTTGCAAGAGGAAAAGATAATGGTTTGGAAATAAATTCAATTAAAGAAAAGCAAAAAAAATAAATGTTTCAAAATTAAAATTGCAGAACCACCAGGTCCAATAGAAAACAACGGAATTGTTCAAAACAAGAGTGGACAGATTCTAATCAAAGTTGGTCAGTATTTAAAACTTTTAAAATTAAAACTTAAAAAAATCCCTCATTTTAAAATTCCTCTATTTTAAACAGGTTCTGATCATGCTCAATTATCCGAACCCATGTGGCAGTTTTTCTACGGTATATACAGCGGAGGTCCAGAATTGCTCCTACGCCAGAACGGAACCGTCTCAACCGGGGCGCATCAAACCGCCCCGCACACCGCTCCGTGCTCTGTCCACACAACGGGAAAATCAGTAACACCAACCGTTGTCTCCAGTATAGAATCAGGCCAAATAACAGAAATGAAGGAAACCGACAAACGAGCGGGCGGCGACGTATCGACCAGTGCCGACCAAACTGGACAGTCGACGGACGATAGCGGATTCAAAACTGATAATTCATCTTCATCAATGCTTACTGAAAGGCTTTAAATTCAGAACAAGTGTAAATCACTTGTTTTACTCAACATAAAAAGGGCTAATCCAGACTTTATATATTTAAACAAGTTTTTTTTGTGTTTTGTTTTCGTTTGTGTTTTTCATAATTCAATTAATTTAAAATAGAAAAAAAATAAGCATATTTTTAAAGCAAATGTTGTCTGTATACTTCGACATGCAAATTTGAATTGAATCCATATTAAAATATTTATTTACAAAGGTTTTAGTTGAATTTATTTGACAATTACATGGAAAAATAACTACGCATTGCCTAGACTCCGTTGTTCATGCCAAACATCAAGCATCTCCTTGACATCCCCATAGCCATGTGAAGCTATTGTAAACTTATAACCATATGCATTATAAATTTGCTTCCAGAAATGGAAATTTTCACTATGCATCGGAATTATCCCGGCTTTTTTAGCCACAAGACCTAAGTAAACATCATCAAATCGGAAATGTTTAGTGTAAAAACTAGTGTAATACAGATTTAACAGCGCTTCGTGCGATAATAAATACGCACCAGCCGTTACGAAAGGAGGGTATTTCGAGAAAGGGTATTCTTCAAGCGACACGTACCATTTACTCGTAGTTATTCTTAAAGGAGGTACGAATAAGACGAAGCCGGTGAACAAAACATCTATCGTATCATCGATACTATATATCTGAAAGTCTTGATTGGTGTCGAGCACTGCTCGCGTTAAATAACGTGGGTAATTCATTGGATTTCGTATGAATCGAAGCACATTTTTCGTCGAAACGTACATATCATCGTCGGAAAACATGAAATATTCAGCGGACGAACATTTTTCCACCGCCCATTTGAATCCTTGCATCGTTTTAATCGTATTGTTGAAATATGTGTCAATGAAAGTGGATTGTACAATGTCGCCGTGTTTTTTACTCTCTTTCTGAATAATTTTCTGTAGATGTTTATCGTTTGAAACGCCTAGGAGAAAAATTCTTCTCAATTTAACATCTGAGAATCGTGTTTCCCAGCCCCACGACTGGCGAATGGCGTCACGATTCTCCTTGTTTCTCATCGCTGATTTAATTATTAATAAGAGTCTGATATTGTCCGGCTTCCCGCTTTTGTCCATACATTTAGTGTTGTTTGACAATATGAATGTATAGTTGTAACGATTGATTGGTTTCACTCTCGGCTGTTTGCCGGAGCGGATTTGATCGACGTATAGTTTGATGTCACCTTCGTAGGGATATGAGAATTGTGTGTGATAGTCTTTTGCGAGAAAATAAGCTTGCAATCCTAGATAATAGCAGATACACAGTGAGGTGAAAATGAGGAATAAACACAGCCATTTGACTCGGACGTTTTTGAAGCTGGGCAGGCGTTTCATTAGTCGGAGTTTAGGAAGATAAAATGAGTGCTAAATAAAATAAAAAAATATTAGCTTTAGATTTATGAATAGAGCAAAAATTGTTACCATAAAGTCAGCACTGAATCATTCAATCACAAATATTTATTCTTATCTGTGAGATAAGCTGTCCTGCAATTGCATGCTGAGAAAGTAAAAAATTAGAAAATAGCGCCGTTGCATTTTGTTCAGAAGATTAATTACCTAATTAAAAAATAATACAATTGTTTGCCATGGAATGCTATTATTTAATTTTACGGGCAGTTGTAAGTTTGTAATTTTACTAAATAATATAAAAACATCATTTATTTCTAGTATTCGTAGCTGTCCGCTTGAGGTCACTATAGTGTTCTCAATCGGACGAATTGGCGAGGTAGATAGGTACTTATTTTGTTAGTCGAATGGGTATTTTATTTTTAATTTTTAATGAAATTTCTCACTAAAAGCAAATTGTTTTCGACTTCGTTGTGTTTTACGATCATTATTAATTGTTTTTTTTTCTTTTTTTTTTGTTTTAGCGGGAACTTGAATTAGAGCATTCAAATCCTATCATGAAATGAAAATGAAATATGAAATGCCAAGATTCCATTCAACAATGAAAGAAAAATATGGTTTGGACGCATATTGTAGAGGTAAGCTTTGTTTTTTTATTAACAGTTTAAACAAATTACACAATGTGTGCTTAATGAAAATGTGTGTCGATAGAAGTAAATGAAGGTGGCTGTATTGGACGAATTTAGAAGAAAGTACTACAAAATTTGATATATACTGGAAACAAATCCAGTTTAATAATTTAAACTAAATTAAATTCTAGATAATAAGCAAATCAAGTGAAGAAACTAATTTCTAAGTGACAAAAATACAAAAACATGAATTATTTTACTGCGAAATAAATTGCAGTAAACTGTGCAATATCTTCAAATGCACAACAAGCAATTACGGGTTTAACTTTTTGTTGTTGATTTTAATATCTCTGTAATACTGAATAGTATTGATTAGGCTTGTGAATTTTCGATTGCTTTTTATTATTATAAGAATTGTAGAAGTATGAAATAGTGGGGATTTGCTGTAGGAATGAAAAGAAAGAGATCCCAAGATAGAATCCAATGATCGATCCAACATCACAAACTATTTTTATAAGTGGTAACATTAGTTCCTCTTTAAAAATTTCTCGTAAGTTACTTTCTAACTCGTATTGCAATAATATTAACTTAAGAAGGTCTATGTGGTTAGTGAATGTTTGATCGTACACTATGTGAGTGGTATGGAAATTGAGTTTGCACACACGACGACATTTACAGTCGCGATGAGCATTAATGTTTCCGGAATATATTTTGAGGTAGGATTGAATAACTTGTTTTGCTGCAGTTGAAGTTTCGCAAAGAGGCAAAGACGATGCTTTCATGAATGGTAACCTGGTAAATAAATGAATGAAAAGGATTTTTTTTGACTGTATATTTTATTTAGTTGGAAATTGGTCAAATACTGATGCAGGAGCTGACTGGGGCCATCACAGTGGTCGGGTTATTTTAGAGTATGTGAAGACTAATTTTTTTAGGCGGCACAATAGTCGGGTTTAGTAATTTACCTGCAATTGATATTTTGATCGTTCATTCGTTTTTCAAGACATTCTTCTTCACATTTTCTGAATTTTGCTAAATTTGTACATGGGTTTGCAAGAGTATTTAATCTGAGAAACTGTTTAAATATAGAATGAAAAAAATTAGAAGGCTACTTGCATCATGGGTAGTTCAAGGTAAATTTTCTGGTTAGTTTATGTTTGGACAGTTTACTTGCTTTTGAATCAGATTTAATGGGATTTGATGGGCCGGTAGATTGTCGGCACGTGTAATTGACGTGCCGTTGGAATGTCGTTACAGATAAATGACGCCTAATTAATTGAAAAAAGCATAACACAAGTGATCATCTCTCAGGAACTTGAAGTGCGAATGACTAAAACAATTGCCCAATTTTGAGTGGTATTTGATATGAGAATTTTTAAAATCAATAAATTAGAGCAAGCGGAGAGATTTTAACAACAATCAAGGTTATTGCACAGCAACATGCTATACTATCAGTGTAATCAACCTCCCATTGGTCGAAATTCAGCAATGAAACTATTAGGTACGCTCAATCCTGAAAAGGAAAAGTCACTTCTCCTTATCTGCCTTATGGAAAAGTGACATCTCAATGAACACACTTAAATTGTTCATGCATTTTCATTTTTATTTGTAATTTTATTGTTTCAACTGTGAAATAAAAATTAGATTTTGTTGATAAAATTGTCTATTCCATCTTGGGTAATATATTTTAAGAGAATCTGCTTTAAGAGATCAAATTTGTGAAAAATGACGACAAATAGGGTACGGACATGACCGAACATCGTGGCCGCGGAACATGCACCTACGTCGGCCACGATGTTCGGTCATGTCCGTACCCGATTTGTCATTATTGTTCGCATCTCTTACCTATTTTCATGCTAATTTCTCAAAGGATTGTTAGGATGTTGTTGAATGAAGTCCCCACCTACAAAATTAGCAGAATTTATTCGCTAAAACTTCAGTTTGGAGTCGAGAAACATTAACGATCTAATCATTTCCAAGATGAATGCCACTATAGCTATTTTTTGTGAGCACTGCGCATGTGCAGTAAAAAGAAGTGTAAGGCAAAGAAGTGAGTTGTGTTTGCCTTTTCTCTAAAGTCACTTAAGTCACTTCTATAAGGCAAATATGATGTAAATTACGTCATATTTGCCTTTTAAAAGTCGTTTCAGGCAAATAAGTGACTTTTCTTTTCAGGATTGAACGCACCTAATGTAAACATTGCTTCCCTTGCTCTACTTATTGATTTTAAAAATTCTCATTTATATTTTTAAAAATTTACTACTTTACAGCAATAACCAGAAAATTGGTTTTATTCTTGGTTAGTTTTATTACCGTTTGTCTTGTCAAGGTATGAAATGCCCATGTACTGTGAGGTATAATCCAAAAGGCTGAAAAATCAATTCTGCTTTCTGCAGCTGTCAGGAATAACTGTAAAAGTATTAATAATATATATTTTGTAATAAACAAGTGCACTCTGATCGTTCTTTTGTTTGGTCCAGTTGCAATTTCATGTTAATAAGAAAACAACACGAGAATACATTGAAATAAGATTGGTAAATCAAGTAACCCACTAGGGGTCACTAGATTTAAATGTCCATGGCAACAAAGTGTTGTCTGTTGTTTAATAAATGACATCAAGTGGTGAATGAGGTGGAGAAGTGGTGAATATATAACATTCAGTCTCAGATTCTGTTGAAGTTCCAGGTAGCTTAATGATACCCAACCGGCAATTGGGGGAGCAATTCAAGTCCTGGCCCGGGCTCCAATGGGATTTGGGCTGTTTGTTTTTCACCAAGTACGGATGTGATGAGAACATTAAAGTCATTGATTTTCTAATATAATACTTAGTTCACACTGGACGTAACAACGAAACTTAAGGAAAATTAAGCGTAACTTAAAGAAAGTAACGTATGGTTTGGCCACACTGGCCAATCAGAATAAATTGTGTCGGATTTTGAACTGTAGAAACTGTCAAAAAACATTTATCAACAATCACATGTACGCGCTCACTTGCGAGGCTCACTCATGATGCTCACTCACTGGACAATTAATTCACTTCATTTGCGATAAAAATCCAAGCATTTTTTTTGGCATTTTTTTTCCTTTAATTCTGTAGGCTGGTGTTCCATAAAATTGGAAATTTTTTAACCCACTCAATGATACACTCCTCTACTTGTGATGAGCGTGTTCCATTGCTGCAATGGAGGCCAAAAATCACGCAATTTCTTATTTAATTTCGTTTTTCATGAGAGAAGCAGCTGTGTTCTCATTTGGTTGGCCGTAAGTTCTTAAGTTTCGTTACGTCCTACTTCAAAATTGATTTTGAAGTAAGAACTTACGTCTACGTTTGTGTTTTTAAGCCCTCAATGCATTGCACAGCCTCCTTGCATTATGCTACAGAGTAGTGTGAACACCAGTGTGAACACCAGTGTGAACTAACCATTACAGTACCTGAAGAAACTATATATTGAGACTTTTTTTACTTCAAAGTCTGGCTGAAGCACTCAATTGTTGGCCAATCATGTCTGCTTATAGTGAGCATGAGTAATAGACTCTACTAATCATGTAGTGAGTAGCTCCCACTAGGATCTTATTAACAGAAAAAAAACAAATTGCACATACTTTAGAATGGGAGTTGCAACCGTCACTATTCACACTCTCAATAGTTAGGAAATAACCGCTTGCTGGAGCATATTGCATTTCATCTGCATATGGAATTGGCTGGGTTAATAATAATTACAAATAATTTCTCAAGAAAATTTACCAGTCTGCACTTTTGTACAATTGCCGTATACAGTTGAAAAAGAAGTTCTACGCCCATAGTTCTGGCTTATATAAGTGGCATCATAGTTTAAATCAGCCTTGAGATAACATATTGAGATAACAAAATTTATTTTGTTATTGGCGATTTCGGGAATACTAATTTGTATTTGTTGGGCAAGTTATTAGTAACGAGCGAGTTCTTAGGGGGGTTCCCACTTATGTTTACAGTAGCAGTAATGCTTAGTTCCCACTTGGCAGAAATTCCGGCAGAAAATTTTCTGCTGCAGAAAATTTTGAGTGCAGAAAAGTATGTGGACTGAAAAGTGGGCAAAAAATTGTAGAAAAGTAGAATTTAAAAATGGATGCCAGCTAAGGAAGGCAATTTATAAACCCTGCTGCTTTTTACACTCAAAAGTTTCTGCAGCAGAAAATTTTCTGCCGGAGTTTCTGCCAAGTGGGAACTAAGCATAATAGTAAGCACTTCTAATTGCTCACAGTAGACTGATTGCTTACTGTCTTTACTTTATTTCTCTCCATAATGTATTTTGTTCTTGCTTTATTGTTACTGCTTGTGTGAACAAAAGTGGAAACTTACCCTTACATTACGCCCGAATTAAAACTTGAAAGTATATTAATTAGTTTTTTTTTTTTTTTTTTTTAAAAAAAAAACTTATTTAGCTCTTATACATCAAAGATATTTGAGTTCAAAATCTCGCCCATTATTTTTTGCTGACCCTGTACTTATAATGATAAAAATACGCTAAAAAAACTTTACCATCGTTCTAAAGTTGTCAATATTTGTTGATTCTCGCCACAGTCGAGCAGGGCTGCTAGCAAATGTCGATGGCTTGTCTAACAATTCTACAATGCTCAAGTCTACCGGACAGGTTTTAGTCAAGTTTTTGTTTTCAATTATTTTTGTTTTTTCAAAGTACACTTTTTCATTGTCAGTACAAATAACAATTCCTGGAACGTTGACAATTTTATCTTCCACTACTTCAATAAAGATGGAAACAGAATAGTCAAAATATTGACTTATTCGAATGACGATCATGTACAGAGAAAGACAAGTGCACATGAGCAGAATCATCATCTTTATAACTTTCATTGCAGTTAAGTTGAATTTAAATTTTTTAAAGAGTCCACGTTTATATTTATTGTACTTGTTTATGAAGTTGTGAATTTTTTGCTGAATTTTTCTTTTGGGATGAATTTTCATCTTTTGCGACATTTCAATTTTTTTTGTTTTTTCTGGATATTAGTAATGATAATTTCTATAAGAGCAATGCATGAAATGCCTGTATACAAGCCTAAGTAGCCTCCAATATCACACAGCAGAGCAATAATATCGTAAGAAAAATATTCAGATAAAGTAAGGATTAAATTGCTGTATGAAGAAATAGTCGTTGTTTTATCAAGGCGATCACTAAAATGTGTATGGTAGTTGAAAACAATTTTATTGCAGGTTCTTGCACATTGACAAGCATAGTGAGGGTTTAGTTTTGTCAGCTTATCAGAGATTGCTTTTATGTAGTCGCAAGTTAAGTCGGTTAAAAGGCAGCTTTTACGGGGTTTATTCGGCAGAAAAGGTAATCTAAGGAAATTGAAAATATATTTTATACTGTATGTGCAACTGTGAGATCCGAATTGACTCGGTACGTTGGTTGTGACTTGTGAACTAACCTTTAATGGTAATAAACTAACTTATGTAACAACCCATGAAACAAGAAAATGTCTAAACAACATTCAGAAAAAACATTATAAATGTTGAGTCAATATTAGAATGTCATTTTTTATACATTTTTTTTCAACATTCAAACATAACAAGATGTTGATTTAACATTAAACAAATGTTGCATATCACAACCGATATTCCCATGAAACAAGCCAATGTTGAATCAACATTTTTGAAAGTTGATCAGTTGTTGAATGTTGTGTTTATAGTCAACATCCTCAGATGTTAAATCAATACTCTGAAACAACAAGTGGAATTATCGGTTGTTGATATGCAATATTCATTTAATGTTAAATCAACATCTAATGTTATGTTTGAATGTTGAAAAAATGTTGATAAAAAATGACATTCTAATATTGAATCAACATTTCTGATTATAAAAAATATTTTCTGAATGTTGTTTATACTTGGAAACTATGTCGATGTACGGTGTATAATCACGGACCAATCAGGCAACAGGGTTGCCTGTCAATTACAGTGTCTTGTTTACATGACAAGACTTGTCATTTATGGATCATTTCAAGGACCATTTATGGTTAGAACTAGGGCGGTATCTGATCGCCTTCAAACCTCTAACTTTCGTTCTTGATTAATGAAAACATTTAAAACATTTAAATGACAAGACTTGTCATATACACAACATACGGTACAACTGATGCAACTTGCATCAGCTGCTGCAAGTGTGACAGGGAAATCACGCTGCAACAGTGACATGAAGAATCCAATGTCACAGCAACGTAAGAAAACAGATTTTTTTTTCTTTTCTTTACATTGAGTAGTTTATTACGATCTTCTTTGTACAATTCTGCTAAAGTTTTGTGCCACTCTCAAGAGGGTGATTGTGAAAGTAGAAACTCTGTATTTTTAGTGAGTGTTTTTTAAAATTCGAATCTAACACAACTATAAACACTTGAATTCTATTAGATACAACCTAATAGGTTCATAAATAGCATCATTAGACAAAAACGTAATATTTCGTGATCGGGAGAGCAATGGTTTTTTTCGAAAATGTAATATTATATTACGTGACTGCACATTTGTGAATTATTTGTTAGTTAATAGTTTTTTTTAATCTCGATTTTTGTCGCCCGTCTAAAATTTTATCATGCAGTAGATAAGATCCAGTAGATATTAGGCCATATGCCTTGGGTGAATGAAAAAGAGGGCTCCACGTCTGAAGAGGAAGCTGTATTTAGCATCATATATTTGTTATTAATACAATTTACATTTTGCTTCATATCTTAGCAAAATTAGTAATTTTTATTAATAGCTAATCGTCTCTTTCATTTTTTTTTTATTTTTCTTTGCCCAAATATTGTAGTCTATTATAATTATTTTAGGGGTCCGACTAATCGTAGGTCGTAGGTCGTAGGTCCTCGGACGCCAGGAGGGGTTAATCGGTCGTAGGTAGCCAGAAACGATTAATCCATAATCCATACGACCTACGACCAGACCCAAACAGTCAATTTTCATCATTTTCATTCGTTTTTTTAAAATTATTTCTTTCATTCGATTTTACAAGTGTGAATTTTTATATTTGTTTTCCCATTATAAATAAAAATTTAAAAACCTAAAATTGAAAAATTTTATTTATTTTTTACCTTCAATACCTTCATCATTTTCATTCCTTTTTTTTTTATTATTTTTTTATTCGATTTTACGTGTGTATTTTAGGTGTGTATTTTTATGTGTGTTTTCCCATTATAAATAAAATTAAAAAACTTGAAATTGAAATTTTTTATTTATTTTTACCCTTTTTATATATATTGTATTTTAATATTGTATTTTTATTGAACTTGTCGGGAATTTTGATTTAAATTGGGTAATTGTTATTTATAATTGAAAACACACAAATTTTATTGAAAATTTTATTTTATTTTGAAAATATGAAAATGAAAATTTAAAAAACTGTTATTTAATTTAAAAGTTACACAAATGACAAATGCAATATTCTGATGGTGTACTATTAACATCTAAACACTCTTTGTGAAACCATTTTCGGCAAACTACACAAAGAATGTGGGGTCTCGTAGTTACATCTGCAGTTTCATCAACTGATTGTCCTACATATGGTTTGGAATCAGTCTCAACTACACATGTGGAAATCTCCATGTTTGACTTATAAAAAAGCAATTCAAACTGTGACGCGATTGACTGTTTAGTTGTTTGTCTTACACTGTACAAATCAAACGAAAAAATGTTTTCCTCGAGAATTTTCTTCACCTTTCCAGCATTTTTTATTTCTAAGAATTCCTGTGAAATCCCATCTATGATTTTTTTCTCAATAATGAATTGTTTAATTAAATTTCTATGTTTTTTGCTGTTAATCTCTGCAAATGCTTCATTTTGGAGGAGAGCCGACAAGCCTTGACAGACAAACACTCCACAGTCAAAACCATTGTGTTACTGTTTCATAACAGGAGCATAATTAAAAACCCACTCGTTGAACGGAAAATGGACACCAGCAACAGCATAAGAAATAGCGGTTAGCACAGCTAAAGCCTTAAATGACTCTGCTCTTGCCTCGAAAACATCTCCAGAAGGTGGCATCGAATCCAGAATGATAAATTGCTTCAGCTTAAAGCAGATGATACCCAACATCCAGTGATCAGCAGTTTTTTGAGATTGTGTATTAGTGCCAAGCAAAACCAAAATAACATCCTTATTCAAAGCTTGACTACGCTGTAAGAAAACTACCGAAGAATACCTCATATTGTCAATTGAAAGACACTTCACAATATGGAAAGGAACATAAAGAATTCCTTCACGCAAATCAAATTTCCGTAATGCACTAACGCAGTAATCATCAATTAAAAAATTAGTTAGCCATTCTCCTGGCTTCAAGCAATCGAGTTAGACTAAGATTCTTAAATTCTTCATCGAGTTGGATTTTTTTACGCGGTGTTGATTCAATTGCTGCATAGGGATCTTGAGTCATTGCAATTGAGTCAGCAGCTGGAAGGGGAATTATTTCTAAGTCTCGCGGTCTTGGTTTCCCGGATTTTCCTTCTTTTCCTCTACTGAGTTTAACCAATGAAGTCAACTTATACATCTTTTCATGATCCTCTGCGATTTCCATTCCAAGATGTAACATTACCGCCATTTTATGGTAGCAGTTACCTTTCGATTTGCATGAACAAGTAAATTTTTTATCTTGATGAACTACTGTCAAACGTTTGTCTTGGTTCAATGGGGGAACAACAATAAAGGTATTTAATTTTGGAACAGAATGAACAAGTTCATTTTCGATAACTAAATGAGCTAAAAATGATTTTGAATATAGACGGCGTGGATCTTTCACAATTGTTTTAAGGGGATCGGTTGAATTATTTTTCATGTTCTGCAAAATTTTGCTAAGTGAGATCGAGTTCACTCCAATTAATGTTGGAATTGGTTCAATGTTCTGAAATCTAACATCAGATTTTTTCGTGTGATTTCCTAGATTTTTAAATGCTCGTTTAAAGTCATCGACATAAGATCGTTGCATTTGAAATAAAGCGAGGAACAATGCATCTAAAGGCAATTCCTTCCGATTAATTTCTGCTTTAATCCGTGCATTCATACTTTCACTCGCATTGTTTGTTGCACATTTAGATTGAAATGCGGCGAATTTTTTGGTAAATAATTTTGCGGAATGTGACACGATATTGTTCTTAAGGTTCTCATCAAAATACATCTTGAAATCGTTCAACCTATTAATGCTGAGACGTGCGTAGGCTTCCTGAAAATTATTTTCTGTATCACATTCGAGAAGCATTTCCACGTTGTTAACGTACACCGTAAAGTCATCTGATTTCGCGTTGGTTGTAGTTAACCATTGTTTTACATTGCTCAAAATGTGATTTTGACAGTATACTAAGATATCGGTGCTAATTATCTTTTTGAACGAATTAGTTATTGCACCTTCTCTATCAGTTCAAATACCTTACTACAACACCAAAAAAAATTCATGATCTAAGGTTGTCTTAGTTTCATGAAACATGAAAAAGATGGGAAAAATAGGATCGCCAACAATTTCAGTGTTCCTTGCTGTTAAAACAGTTACATACGAATCCGCACATTTAAATGTGGTATCAATCGAGATGAGTTGTTCAAGATCCAAATGCTTGTTGCTTCTCCTCAGAACGCGCTTAGCTAGTGTAACTGCTAAAGGATTAGCAAAAATAATTACAGGTGATGGGTGTAGTTCAATATTCAATATTGTATCACAGAAATCCTGTTTTGAAAATTCTAATAAACTAAAAATTTCGCAGGCAGACAGCTCACTGTTTTTGCGCACAGCAAACTTAACTTTTTTTTGACTTGTTCACATCGCGAGGCGCCAGAGCAGGCTCTTGCTCATCAAAATTTGTTTGCAGAACATGTATTGAACTAGAACAATCGCATTTAAAAGTCCAGTTTCAAGACTATTGTCTGCAACTAAACTATACTCATGACGTTCGAATCCTTCAAGATATGTTCTTCGTCCAGTTTTGACTTTTGGAATCTTGTAAACAGTTCGTCGAAAACGATTATTGACACTAGTTTTAGAATTGTAGCGCCAAAATCCATACTGGTCCATTTTATAAAAATCCGGTTGTTCTTTAGTAATTTGAAACAAAAACATTTTGCCACCTGATGGGTGGACAACTGGCAAAAGATTTATAAACTCATTTCCCCTCGTGAAGCCGCAAGTAGAAACTGACATGCAATTTTAATATCTAAACCGAGGGCGCTGTTGTTAAAAACAATTTTTTTATCCATTTCAATTTTCAACAATGCGAGAAATTAAGAACCATAAGATTGAAGCTAGATGAAAAGATATATGACATCTACTACATTAACTTACAGTATATATACATGTATTGAACGTATTAACACGCGTATTGAACATATTGACACGCGTATTGAACGTATTGACATGCGTATTGACATGTATTGGCAATTATAATTTTAAAAAAAATAAATAAAATTTTTCAATTTTAGGTTTTTAAATTTTTATTTACATTGGAAAAACAAATATAAAAATACACAGAAATAATAAAAAAAACGAATGAAAATAATGAAAATTGACTATTTGGGTCTGGTCGTAGGTCGTATGGGTTATGGATTAATCGTTTCTGGCGACCTACGACCGATTAACCCCTCCTGGCGACCCCTCCTGGCGACCGAGGACCTACGACCTATGATTATCCGGACCCTTATTTTAGTACTTAACGATAATTAAATTTTACTTACTGGCACACGGGATTAATATTATCTTCTATATTTTTTACGAAGCAGTTTTGTCGACATTTTGCCTCTTCTTCTCCTATAACGCAAGGAATTTTTTTCCGATTTAAGAACTTGTACTAAAACCAAAATTAAATATATTAAATGGTAAAATTACGAGTTTGAGTTGATTTTCCACCATTCTTGGACTCTATAGAACTCAATATAGTATGCTGGTTAGAACTTACTTGTTTAAATGTATACTGTACATTCACATGTTTGTATTTGTCTATGAAACGTGCCATAGGATAGTCACCGAAAATACTGATTTTTTCTTTAGCTTGCAAATATATCTAGCAATAAAAATACATAATTAACTTTTCTTTTACTGTTTACTTATTCATTTTTCTAAAGGTGATAAAGTGAACTTTTGTTTATACAGTATATGTATGCTGTGCGGTCCGACATAGTGCCGTTCGGACATGGTGCCTTCTGGACATGGTGCCTTCTGGACATGGTGCCGTCTGGACATGGTGTCATCTGGACATGGTGCTGTCCAGACACATCTGCTGGACCCAGATCCATTGGGCTCTCAGCAATACTAAAAAAGTCCTGTTGTCCGGACAGCTTTGTCGTCCGGACACCAGACACATGTCCAAGTCCTATTCAATCTAGGTTCAGACAAAATGGATGCCATCATATTAAAATTATAGAAGGCAATAGCCTTCGCCAAGTAAGACACTTTGCTTGACTATCTTTTCCAGTGGCATTAGGGTTAGCAATTTGGTTGAATGATCTTGGCAAGTGTAAGCTTTAGAGGATTTTTTAAAAAGCTGACAGAATTGGGTCGTTATGAACTTTAAAAGGTCCTTTTGGTTTTTTTTTTATTGTTGGTCATTACTTGGGCAGGAAAGAAATATTTTAAGTTGTATGCAAACAATCCATCCATTGTAAAAGCATTGTTTTAAATGACTCTTATTTGTTGGCAATTGTTCACCAGTTTATTAATATCATTTATTGCATGACGACACTAATAGTTTTTCTATTAAACATAGGACTCATACCATCATTACAAAAACAATATCCGTTAACAAAACTTGCAAGTTTCATCACTACAAAACCAATATTCACTATAAAAACGTGCAAAATACGTATTTTCCGTTTATTAAACTGATTACAATGAAATCAGTTAGTTCCAGTTAATCTTTTTGACTAAGTTTATCAGCTGCTAAATAACGTGTTACATCAGTACAAAACCAAACTAACATTCGTTTAAAAAACGTGTTTATTAAAATGATAAAAATGACAGTTGGTTCCAATTAAACTTTGTGCTAAGCACCAAATTACGCATCATTAAACATTTAATTCAATTTTAAAAAACAACATTAGGTCTTAACAAATTGTCTTAAGCGCGATAAAAAGAGAATATATCATCCCAAAGACAGCCCAGCTGCGGGGCCCGCCAAGTAAGCTGGCTATCCAAGGTCAAATAAAAAATACACCACCAAGTAAGCAGCAAGACAAAATTGAGTCCACACCTTACTTGGCTCTTGCCACACAAAATCACCAACCCAAACCACAAACTACACCAACCAGCCCGCCACCCGGCACATGAAAAGAAGCAAAATTGCACAGCTACATACGCCCACCCATCCCATGTAACCAACCGCACAGTACGAAAAACCAGACCACACATACCTCCTTACAGCAACCAACATAAGCCCCACGTAACCCTACAACTAACCTAACAGCAAACACACAAACACACCAACAACACATGCAGCTAAAAGCAAGCCCCCGGTATTCGAAGAAGTAAAAACCCTAATAAACAACAACACGAAACTAACCAAAAAACAAACAACTGACACAAGCACACACACATCTGCATGCCCATCCGACTCACACATCCCCGCACAAAACAACAACAAACGGCTACACACCCACACCACTAAACAACCAAACGAGAAAACTAATAAAAGGCACGAGCTAAGGAAGGTATGGACTCGGTTTTGACTTGCTGCTTACATGGTGGTGTTTTTTTGATCTGACTACCTTGGATGGCCAGCTTACTTGGCGGGTCCTGCAGCTGTCTTTGGGATGATTCAATATTCGGTTGGTCGAATTAAGGACATTAAGGCTTAGTGTAATCACAGCTTAATTGCAAGTGCTAGAGAGATTATTGAAATAATCTGCATTCATGTGTTTGTTTATTTTTATTTTCACTTAGTCAAGATGGGAGCATTAATATTTAGGCCGAGGCTATTTGCACACACGTGTGTGCAAATAGCTTCAGCAAATTTCTGGGCTTTATGATCGTGTTATTTGTATTTGTCGAAAGAAAATTACTTGCAAATTACCAATTAATTGTTCAAAGTGCCAAAAGTTGTTTCATCCAGTTTGAACAATAAGGGTATTAATGTTAAAGGCATTCACAAAGAAGAATTTATTTGTACTAAGTGTTCTCTCAAATAATTTAAATTTTAAATAATTTTTTGTAGTAGGGGAAAATGATGTTTTTTATGCCGTAAACGAAGCAGCATAGGCGGAATAGGTTTAGTTGATGACTGTCCAATTGACTTTTGTGTGCAAATAGCCCAGAAATTTATTTGCACCCACGTGTGTGCAAATAGCCACTTTGTAATACTTATACGTACTAGAAATATGTCCTCTTCATCGTGACTCATCTCTCGTTCTACATTGAATTTCATCACAATTCTTGCTTGAGGATCTATTGGTAATGGGCTAACTGGCAGCGAGTAAAACAGGTGTTATAAAGGATGGAAATTTTAAAACTAAAGTTTTACAAAATATTTTATGACATTATTAGGATTTGTTTTATTTATTAATGTGAGACTGAGGTTTGTCTTTTCGATGTCTCTTTCATCAACTTCTTAATTATAATTTTTAATTATAACATTCAATTCACCACAGCAAGCATTAGGCAGTTTGCGGAAGGGCCATTAATAGTTATAATTATGAGTTATGAGCTCATAATTATAATTTTGAGCTCATAACTATAATTTGACTATACTTTTTGCTCTATTTTATAAAATAGTGCACCTTATAACTAGCTCTGCCCACAATGCAAATGGCGCTGATTTTGCTGATTCCACCTCGATTTGTAATCTTCAATTATCAACACCATCCACATCTATAATAGCTAAATAATAATTTATTTAGCAACATTTTATGCTAGTAAACATCATTTTTTGTGTGTTGGCAACCAATTCCACAAAATTTATATTTTTTAAAGACACCATTAGGATTTGTTCTATTCATTCATGGTAGTCACATGATTTCAGAATTATAATTGAAGTTTATAATTATAATGCCGCAAACCACATTTTTTTACATAAAAAATTATAATTATAATCATAATTATGACCTCATAACTTATAATCATAATTATGACTGTGTTGTTATGTGCACCGTACGACTTCCGTACATACACATATCCTGATTGGTCAGACATTACTGACCACTTGTATATAGTAGATTCCTTTATTTTTAATAAACACTTGTTTAGTCAATCATTGGACTGATCAGTCATTCATTCATTCATTCCTGATAATACAATGACCTCATAACTCATAATTATAATCATAATTATTACCTCATAACTCATAATTATAATCATAATTATGACCTCATAACTCATAATTATGACCTCATAACTCATAATTATGACCTCATAACTCATAATTATGACCTCATAACTCATAATTATAATCATAATTATAATCATAATTATAGCTCAAAACTCATAATTATAATTATTAATGGTCCTTTCGCAAACTGCCTAATAACATTAACAAATAAATAAATATAATCATAATTTGGTCGTAATAATTATAATGTTTAAATGCCCTACTGCAAACTCTAATATTTAACTATTTAACTATTTAACTATTTAGTTTGTGATATTGAAATTTAGTCCAAAAGAAGAATCCAAATGAGAATTAAAACGTGGCACAAAGTTTTGGAAGGAAGTCAAGTTATGTGCCAAAGGAGTGGGAAAATTTGCGAGGTCAAAAGCAGAACCAGTTTCGGAAAATAACGGGTTTTGCCGACTTACCGCACATTGGAAAAGAACACATATTTACTTACTATTTTTAATTACTGTTTGAACTGCTACGAGCGAATGTATGTTTTCAATTAACAATGGATAATTAATTTTATTCTTTAATAAAAACATAAGAAAGTTTAGCATAACATGTTACAAACAAAAAGCAATAAGCCTGATTTACTAAAAACAACCATTAAAGGTCAAGTGTAATCAAAATTTTAATTTTAATATGTGAAAGACTGTTAGTAATAAATAACATATATTTTATTCTTTAGAATATTTTATCGTTGCATATTTATTATTTTATAGCAAAAACAATAGGTGCGTTCAATCCTGAGAAGAAAAGTCACTTATTTGCCTGAAATGACTTTTAAAAGGCAAATATGACGTTATTTACGTCATATTTGCCTTATAGAAGTGACTTAAGTGACTTTAGAGAAAAGGCAAACACAACTCACTTCTTTGCCTTATAGAAGTCACTTCTTTGCCTTATAGAAGTCACTTCTTTGCCTTATAGAAGTCACTTCTTTGCCTTATAGAAGTCACTTCTTTGCCTTATAGAAGTCACTTCTTTGCTTTATAGAAGTCACTTCTTTTACTGCACATGCGCAGTGCTCACAAAAAATAGCTGTAGTGGCATCCATCTTGGAAACGATTAGATCGTTGTGTTTCTTGACTTCCAAACTAAATTTTAGT
>JH431800.1:2569-27690 GCA_000239455.1 Strigamia maritima
CTGTGTCATTATGTCAGTTTGGTTATGTCAGTTTCTTTTGTCAGTCATTATGTCAGTTTGGATATGTCAGTTTAGGTGTGTCAGTTTTCTTTTGCCAGATATAGCATGTTGGTTTTGTTTTGTTGGATTTAGTATGTCAAGTTTCATATTGTCAGTTTTCATGTCAGATTCTCTTTTGTCAGATTTTAGACGTGTATGGCCTGAGTCGCCGCTTGCGTCTATAAACCTAATTCTCTCTCTCTCTCGTTTAGCTTTATTTACGGGTCGAAACGGGGTTGTGTTTTCGTTAGATGGAGGCGGGGTCGCCGTGCGGCGGCCCAGCGGCGGTGAATCCACCGGTGTCGTCGGGGGAGAGGCCGTTGGCTGAGTCCTGCCTACAGGCGGCGGAGTAGCGTTTCCGGCCGTTCCTTGGCGTATAAGATTGTTCAGGCGATCATTTTCGGCCACCATGTGATCCCGCTCTGCCTGTATGCGGTCATTAGCTGACGCTACGCGGCTGGTTTCCTCCGCCAAGCAGCGGTGTTCGGCGGCCATGTCCTCGGCATGCTTTTTCCAGGCCGCATTAATTTGCACAAACAATCGTGGCATATTGTCGGCAAATTGGGGTTTCGCGTCATATTGACAAGGATCTGCTCCCACATCCCGGCACGTCTGATACCAATCAGGTTCGCGATCAGTGGTCGGCGGGGACGTGATATGGGCCGATTGGCCGATATCGTCGGTTGGGTCCTGCCGTATGGCGGAATCCATTCCTTCGTCTTGGACCTCTTGCGCTCCAAGCCGTGCAGCTTTTTGCTGTAAATGCGATCCAGATGGGGACTGTCCCCACTGGTTCGTAGTCTCAGGTACAATCTTACGGAGCGGCATTGTTCAACAGCTCGGGTAAATATATCGAAAAATAAGCCTAATCTAATCTGAAAACCCTTTCAGAGAATTTAAACTTCAACTTTAACAGTTGTTAAATTATTCAAAATTAATTCTAAATCTAACTAATAATAATGTAATTGTCTTCTATTTCTTTTTCAGGAATCAGATGACGTCACCCACTGCAGATGATGGTTCCTGGCACTGGAGGATGGTTTCACGGCGTCAAGAATGCACTCACACACACACAAGATGTTGCACACACAGTTTCTCCCAAGAGAGTGAAAGATTGAACAGAAATTGTCTGTTTTCCTGGATTATAGCTGTGTCCCTTATTGGTCCTGGTGTGGTAATCCTTTAGTCACCAGGGATCCACGGATGTGTCGGCTGTCTGATCCTGAACGGATGTGTATTACTTAAAACAATGGTGTTTTCCTGTTAGTGGTTTTCAATTATCTGGGTCAGCCAGATGTCCATCTGCTGTTTTGTTTGTCTGTAGACAGGTTGACATGGTCATTAATACGCATGTTTTTGTAAAATATTACACTTTTTGTAAAATTTCTTATCTGGTCTGGCCAGCCTGTTTCTATATTCCTCCTCCCTCTTATTTTAATTACCATGTAATCATGTAGGGTGAGAAGAATAATTTTAAATTTTGGTTCCAAAAATCTCTTTATAGCTATAGTGATAAATTAATTAATTTATCTTTATAATATTTTTATTTATTTATAAATTTAAGGTGATGATGCCATCTAACTACCTCTTTCTTTTTCAGAACAACTGTAAATCCACATGTGGTAGAGGGGTGTTTGGGTTCTCTACCGTGTCCTTGCCTAAGGCACATTGCAGAGAAGCAGAGTTTGTTTTTGAGTTTGTCAACTTCTTCAACATAGCCATAGGGGAGAAAACTTCCAAGCCCAGCCTCCTTGTGGCCTCCCCTGGGTACTCCATTGCAGCACTTTGTTTTTCTGCTGCAGTGGTGCTAATGGGTTCTCTGGTTATCTATATCTCCTTTTTTTTGCTCCGCTTTCTCTTCTGTGGCTTTTGTCTCTGTTTTTGATCATTTTTTTGATAATGTAATGCTGCATTCCATTCTGCAATGGGATGTATGAATGTAGTGTTTATCAATGGTCAAATGTGTTTGTTTATGTCAGATTTATATTGGTCAGATTAAAAGACGTGTATGACCTCAGTCGTCGCTTGCGTCTATAAACTCAATTCTATCTATCTATTCAACTATCCATATCTCTCTACTTATTTGAGAAATACATCTTTATTAATTTTCCTAGTATTTTTATTGAATTCTGGCAGTGTAAGGTGAGTTAATTAAACAATGTAACTCAAATTTTGAAAATAAACATTTCTGCATTTTTCCAATTTAATTAACATGTTTTATTTCTTTTATACACACATTAATTCTGCAGATGAGTAGGTTGAATAACCATACTCTCTGTTTCTTCTATTTGGACTTTTGGGCAATTTATTTGAACAAATAATTGCTTCCAGACATCCTGGTCAGTTGGGTAGGGGAGAGGTTGTTGCCTGTTCAGGCTGCATGCCTCCAGGCTAATTAGGCGCGTGGGGGAAACTAGTGCACCTGTTCCTATTCTTACGGGGGAGAAAACTTCCAAGCCCTGCCTCCTCGTGGCCTCCCCTGGGTACTCCACTGTGGCACTTTGTTTTTCCGCTGCAGTGGTGCTAATGGGTCCTCTGTTATCTATCTTTTCTTCTATTTTTGCTCCGCTTTCTCTTTTGTGGCTTTTGTCTCTGTTTTTGACCTTTTTTTGATAATGTAATGCTGCATTCCATTCTGCAATGGAATGTACGAATGTAGATGTAGTGTTTATCAATGGTCAAATGTGTTTGTTTATGTCAGATTTATATTGGTCAGATTAAAAGACGTGTATGACCTCAGTCGTCGCTTGCGTCTATAAACTCAATTCTATCTATCTATCTATCCTATTCTTACGCCTAGGAGGGGGGTAAGTCAACGCGGTCTAAAAATAACATTCCTATCTACTAATCCCAAAAAATAATTTTTAGTCCCAAACAATTTAAGGTGAGGCAAGAGTCAATTGATACTTAACTCTTTGTCAAAAGACAAAGGCGGAAGTAAGAAGGGATCAAGGCCAGTTGATGAAACCCATGCCTGTCCTTGATATAAACAAGAAAGATAAGAGAATCAAATACTATTGATAGCAGCTATGCTAGTATTTCATAAAGATTAAAGATGTAGGGAAGAGACAAGGAGTAGTTGATAGCAGCTATGCCTCTCCTTGTTGAAATACAAGAAAGTCAGAGTCCTTGGGGAAATATTTCTACTCCCCCTTGGGGGAGAAAACTTCCAAGCCCAGCCTCCTCGTGGCCTCCCCTGGGTACTCCACTGTGGCACTTTGTTTTTCCGCTGCAGTGGTGCTAATGGGTCCTCTGGTTATCTATCTCCTTTTTTTGCTCTGCTTTCTCTTCTGTGGCTTTTGTCTCTGTTTTTGACCATTTTTTGGATAATGTAAGACTGCATTCCATTCTGCAATGGAATGTACGAATGTAGTGGTTATCATTGGTCAAATGTGTTTGTCCGTGTCAGATTTATATATTGGTCAGATTTAGTATGTCAGTTTAAGTATGTCAGATTAAAAGACGCGTATGGCCTAAGTCGCCGCTTGCGTCTATAAACTCAATTCTATCTATCTATCTATCTACTCCCCCTTAGATCAAGGTCAGGGTTCAGAAAAACAACAAGGTGAAAATACACTTTTAACATAAAAATTTCACTTTTTAGAATTTACTCAAATTCTAAAATACAGTCAAACTAATGTTGCATGAAACAATGCGACTACATCCTGTCAGGCTCGCTACTTGTGACGGTCTAAACTATGGAACCAACATGGTTGCCATGGCCCCAACTTAAACAAGATGGCGGACAATTCAAACTCAAGAGCTAGGGTGGCTGCTTAGCCACCCACTGGGCCATTACTTCGTACTTAAGCAACAAATGGATTAAACATGACTGTAAATAAGTGAAATAAAAGGGACAACAATATTCTCAAAACATAACATAACTTTATTCTGGCGCAATAAAGTGAGGGAATAAAACTATATAAATAATAAGCGCGCTATAACAATATAAGGGCTGTTCAGCCCTTAACCCTAGCAATTATAAATATGTCTACTGGTCAGCAAAGGGTGAGTGGCGTGTGCCTAAGGCTAAATGGCCACTCACAAAAGATAAACAAACAAATACTTAAGTTTGTGCGCCTTTCCTAAACGGGGGTCCTTGGTTGCACTGGTCCTTTTAAGTGTTGCTACTTAAATGCCGTCACTAAACTGTAAACTGTATTGGCCATGCCCAATATCGCCATAAGTACGGATATGGCACACAGGTGTCTGTCTAAGGGGCGTCTGTCCAAGGGGCTCAAGTCAGGTAAGTATGTTTCAAATATCAATATCAAGTCAAGAGAAGTACTGCAAGAATTTGCAGCACCTTAAATACCTGTTAAAACAATATAGTGGTTGGTCAACCACTTAGAGTGCAGCACTTAGTATGCACACCAATGAGGGGCTTTCTCAAGGTAGGGGGAGTCGAATGACCCTTAGGTGAGGGGTGACGACTTGCAAGGTCGTCACTCGCAGGGTTTTTGAAGCAAACGCTCGATCGGACGATCAGCGCCATCTAGTGACAAACTTTGTACTAGGCACAATTGGAGCGTTAGCCTCGAACGAGGTCTATTAGTGTAATTGATTTGTAGGGAACGTCACAAGCCTTCTTGTGGCCTCCCCTGGGTGCTCCATTGCAGCACTTTGTTTTTCCGCTGCAGTGGTGCTAATGTAGTGTTTATCAATGGCAAATGTGTTTGTCTGTGTCCGATTTATATATTAGTCAGATTTAGTATGTCAGTTTCAGTATGTCAGATTAAAAGACGTGTATGGCCTAAGTCGCCGCTTGCGTCTATAAACTCAATTCTATCTATCTCTTTCCTTTTGTCAGTTAATGGCGTGTATAGCCGTAGTAGCCGCTTACGCCGGTAAACCCCATTCTCTCTCTCTCTCATCACGGTATGCATATGAAAAAATGAACGCGGAAATTTGACACAATCAGGTGAAAAACGATGACATCACGACAGTTTGTGAAATCACCAAAAAGACACAATCCCGGGTTTCAGGTCACAAATCAGGTACAAAACATTCACAGTAAACGGACCCCAATTGCCTCCCTCACATATTCAGTGAGCAATTGGGCCAGTTTGAAGACAATAAAGTCGACACACAGTTCTTGGTCACTTCACAGAAAATATTCGTCCAACTCCCACATGATCAGGTCCTCAATGTAACGCGCCTCGTCATTTCCCCACGCATACACAAGCTCGGCGATCGGTGCCGGAGCCGCCAAATCGTGTAGGAGCACCCCATAACAAAACTCCTGCCATCTCGTTGGTGTTTGAATATGCATATAGTTATGGGGGTCCATCTTCGAAGCGATGACGCACTCAAACTCGTTCACGGGAAATACGCGACTAAAGAGTTGACGTGACCCACGATTTCTGGTCGGTACGTCGAAAATGCGTCCTCTTCCGTCGTCGCTGGACCACTTCTTCGAGAAGGTGGATAATATGCCATGTCATCGACGGGTTTCGAGCCGCAGCAACCCTCGCCAAAATCTCCCCATCAGTCAAACTCGCCACCAGCGACATGCGTCCTCGCAAACTTGTAGATGTAAACTTCATCTGGCGTGGCTGATCCTCATACTACCAATGGGCCCGATGACACACTCATACCTGCCGACGCAGATACAGATGCAGATACAGATGCAGACGCCCCAGCTGCCGAAGATGATTCAGATGGTGCAGCAGGTCCCCCAAACGAGAAAACTTCCAAGCTCGGCCTCCTCGTGGGCAATCCACTGTGGCACTTTGTTTTTCCGCTGCAGTGGTGCTATTGGGTCCTCTGGTTATCTATCTCTTTTTTTTTGCTCCGCTTTCTCTTCTGTGGCTTTTGTCTCTGTTTTTGAACATTTTTTTGATAATGTAATGCTGCATTCCATTCTGCAATGGAATGTATGAATGTAATGTTTATCAATGGTCAAATGTGTTTGTATCAGATTTATATATTAGTCAGATTTAGTATGTCAGTTTAAGTATGTCAGATTAAAAGACGTGTATGGCCTAAGTCGCCACTTGCATCTATAAACTCAATTCTATCTATCTATCCCCTATACTCTCTCCTATGAATATGTGATGGTCTAAAACAATGATCCAACATGTGACGGTCTCGAACCGTAGTTATGGCAAGGAATTGCCACTAGAGCGCTATGCGTCTTTAGCGGCATATTCAATCTATAACATTAAATATAAATAAGTGGATAATAAATATCGCACCAATACCAAAAGTAATGGCCAATAAATATATAATTTATATATTCTATTGACCATTCGCCCCAATCCACATCGGAAGTGTTCATTACATTCCACAACCGGCATCACCCATTGGCCACTCTGTTATCTACACATTCCTTAGGGATTAGTGAGAGATTAGCAGAGTATATAAGCTCAAGCAAAACAGGAAGTAGTGTGAAATACTGAACTGAAACCTTGAACTGAATGTTTGATCTGTGATATTGTTTGCCTGTGATTATTTGCCTAGATGGTATGTGTTATTATATTGAGTGTATATATTGTTGATACTTGAAGTGTAGTGTAACATAACCATAGCATTTTATGGGTTGCGTGTTAAGAACCATACTTTGAATGTCTTACATGTATATAGTCGATGTATTACATTTCCCTGTGGCACCCGTGTTTGTGTTACTCAGTAACACCTGTTAATAGGTGAATATGAGGCGAACATGGGGTCAAAATGACTATACTTCCCACATGATGTTGGAGCATTATGTGTTGAGCTTTTGGCCGCCGATGTTGGGGACTGTCTTGTGTCGCATGGGCCATACGGCATCAGGGAGCGACTGCGACATGGCCTTTGACGACGATAGACCTCAATGTGACGCGACATTGGACCGGGGCTGCGGTGAGTAACTCGTCTGTTGTTTACATCCCAATTTCTGGCCCTGGGCCCTTAATGTAGAAATAACGCATGGTGTAATATGCGGAATGTGGGTCAAACCACTTAGGTCGCCACGTAGCTGTGGCTTGACCATTTACACCTCTTTTTCTTCCCCTAACATTTTATTTCAGTTGTGTTGATTGTATTATACTTTCCTGTATAGATACAATCAATCTATCTTGTTCCTTTTGGTTGTGGCAACTTTAAGTCGACCATATCCCTCAGGATCGCCAAGATATCACCATTGTGTTAAGCCTAAGCACATGGAACCAAATAGGCCTAAGGTATGCAAATCAATCTCATTTGCATATCTTAGTATTTAAATAATTGTAAGTGTAAATAAATTCTATTAAGAAATTAAAACTATATTTGCATAATTTATTCTCGGCAATTTTCGTGGTTTTGTCGTGTTTATGCATTGTTGGATCGGCCGACATTATAACAATATCGATCCCGATTCCACACTGTCACAAACATAGTTGCCATGGCGCCAACTTAAACAAGATGGTGGCTCTCCAAAAAACCAACATTCCTGGAAGTAGAATGGCTGCTCAGCCATCCACTGGGCAATGACTTTGTACTCATGCAATGTAAACCCTAAACATGACTGTAGACACAAGTGAAAATAAAGGGAAACAGTAATTATCAAAACATAACATAATCTTTATGTATGTGAAATAAAGAGAGGACACTGTATAAATAAATAGGCGCCATACAATATACGAGCTGCTCAACTCTTAACTCAGGCCTTAACAGAGACTAGGGCCAGCTATGCCATAACAAAGGGTGAGTGGTGCGTGCCTAAGGCTCAAGGGTCACTCTAAAAGGTAAAAGGTAAACAAACATGATACTCATTTTTATGCGCCATTTCTACTTGGGGTCCTCATTGATCCTAGGTTTGCAGACTGCAAACCTAGAATGGCAACTTGGAGTAGCGACGCTCAAGGACCACTGCAAACCTAGAATGGCAACTTGGAGTAGCGACACTCAAGGACCACTGCAAACCTAGAATGGCAACTTGGAGTAGCGACACTCAAGAACCACTGCAAATTGCAGTGGTCCTTGAGTGTTGCTACTCCAAATTGCTGTTGCTAACTATAAATATAACGTGATTAAATAGCACCATTGTCCCTGGCAATGGGTGAAGAAGGTCCTCTCAGCGCATTGGCAGTAAGGGACCAGAAGGAAAGAGAAAATAGCAGATGAAGAAGGGAAAAAAGGTTTTGTGCACAGCACAAATATAGAAGACAGTCAACCGGTTATCCTAGAGCAGCTAGAAGCTGGGCAGTGGGTTAGGCAGACCCACCTTTAAGAGTCCACCCATGGCCAAAGCCAAGAAAGGTGAGTTCAAATGACTCTTTTTCCCCTCGGTGGGGTCAGCAGAGATAGGCCAGCAGGTAACTTTATTACTTGCCCATTTAGTTTAAAGTCGCAGGCGGAGTGCATACTGTCGCTGGACGGTATGTATCACCCATATTCTATGTCGTCTGCTTGTTTTGGCAAGCAAATACTTGATGCTGACGGGCAGCACCATCTAGTGGTAGAATTAGTACTGGTCAGGCAACTGGTACGGCGGTTCGCGCGTCACAAGGTCTTTATATAACGCTGGTTTGTTAGGAACGTCACAACTAGAAAATATGGAATTTAAAAATTAGAATTATAACCCAGAAGTGATGGAAAAGCCAACACAAGAACGTGTTATAGTTTAATTCCAAATGATAAGAATTATTGGGTATTCAATAATTTTTTTGTCTTGAAATTCTAGCTCACAGGGCAAAAATGAGAAATTAGTGGTGCGTATTTGAGATGTGACATGCTTAAAAACTGATTCAAAACACTTCTAACTTTAACATATTTTTTATGACTACCACTTTTTGGTGAAATTTTGTTGGAATTGACTTGCAATAAATTTGTACAATAACAAAAGAAAATTCCAATAAACCATGCTGACTATTTAATCTATTTTTTATTAACAATTTATTTATTCATAGACTTTATTATTTTTTTAAAAAACAAAACAACAATTTGTTTTTTTAGACTTTTTTAACAATAAATATATAAATAACTTGGAAAATAATTATACTTAGAACATAAAATAAAATAGCAAATTGGCACTTTTTCCTCTTAATGCTTTAAATTTATTTAAAAATATTGGTTTTGACTTTATTTTAAAATTCGGCATCCCATCCTGTAACATCATCTGGTGGCAGTGGATCCGTATCTGGCGGATAATGATCAAAATTGGAAGTGTCTGTTGGGCCACGAATCTGTAAACACAAGCATCATTATGAATTATTTTTATGAAAATCGAGAAATACCTTTGGCGTGATTGGCGGCCTTAATGTTCGATTGATTAATCCTTCCCAATTAAAACCATCAAACCATCTAGATATGAGCAATAATATGAATTAGATAATTAATTAAATTTAAGCGTAATAGGGTTGCCAGTTTTTAGATGAAAAAACAAAGGAGGATAAAAATTTTATTGAAATAAACAATGCAAAGATTAGAATTTTTTACTTGCATTACTCAATTTTTTACCTGCACTACTCAATTTTTTACTTGCATTACTCAATTTTTTACCTGCATTACTCAATTTTTTACTTGCATTACTCAATTTTTTACCTGCATTACTCAATTTTTTACCTGCATTACTCAATTTTTTACTTGCATTACTCAATTTTTTACCTGCATTACTCAATTTTTTACTTGCATTACTCAATTTTTTTACTTAAATTATTCAAATTTCTACTTTTTTTACATTGTAAAAATAAGTAATCTTGTTTATTATTTTACATCCCTGGCAACCCTACTAAACATCTACTTGTGTTTCTGTATGTCCTTTACTCCACCTCGCTGATATCCTAGCCGCTCGGCTGGATTATCCCTAAATCAACAGTAAATTTTACCACTGAACTCCCACTCTTCATTACATCAATAAAATTATTTAAACATTTTAAAAATCCACTTTCTCTTGCCTGCATAATCTTTTAACCAGCGCGCCGGCATTTCGAGGAAAATTTCGTGGAAACTCGATCGCGTCGATGCCCTTCAGTATAATATTGTACGTTTTCATCGGGTCAGATCCGCTAAATGGAGGTCTAAATAGATAATCACATATTAATTCGCTGCCCTGAGCACATATTAAATGATCTGGCTCAGTTTTCCAACTTACGATCCCGTGAGCAGTTCGTAGATGAGGACGCCGAGCGACCAGTAATCGGCGGCCACGTCGTGACCTTTATTCAATATGATTTCGGGCGCCACGTACTCCGGTGTCCCGCAAAACGTCCACGTCTTGCGACCGGACGGCAACTTTTTGGCGAATCCAAAATCCACCTGTTAATAATTTCAATTATGAAAGTAGAAAAAAAATCGAGATATCAATTTGAAATACCAATTTGACATATCCCTTTTCGTCCAGTATGAGGTTTTCAGGTTTTAGGTCACGGTAGATTATGTTACGCGAATGGAGGTAATCAAATGCTAAAATGACGCAGGCAGTGTAGAATCGTCCAGTGGGATCGTCAAAATTACCTCTTGGAAATAAAAATGAAATCAAATACTTGAAAACATAAATTTGGAGATGCCAGGTTTTATAAAAGGAACGTCCAATTTTCAAGTGTATCGAGTACATGAATTTTTATCACTTGAAAATCTATCCATTTTTTTTTCAAGTACAAAATAGATTTTTCAAGTACAAAATGGATTTTTCAAGTACAAAATGGATTTTTCAAGTACAAAATGGATTTTTCAAGTACAAAATGGATTTTGCAAGTAAAAAATGGATTTTGCAAGTAAAAAATGGATTTTGCAAGTAAAAAATGGATTTTCAAGTAAAAATGGATTTTTCAAGTAAAAATGGATTTTTCAAGTAAAAATGGATTTTTCAAGTAAAAATAAAATGAAAAACTGATAAAAATTATTTTCAGATTAAAATTTAAAGTTTCCCGGTTGGAAATAGAAGTTTCCTGAATAAAATTTTGTCCGGGAAAAGTAAGATTTTCCACGTAAAACGGAAGATTTACTCCAAAAATGACAAATATAAAAATTCAATTTTCCACTGAAAACTTTTAAAACCGAAACCTGACAACTAAAACCAAAGCCCACTTGTCGCGTAAAATAGTCCACAATTCTCCTCCCAAACATGCCTCAATCATCATATACAAATACTTCTTATCCTTAAATGTAGCATACAATCTAAAAAAATCAAAAAAATTATAAAAAAAAAAAAAGCACTAACAAAACCAAAATTTCCAATCAATTACTTGACAATAAAATCAGAATTGGCTTCTTCCATTATCCTTTTCTCAGACATGATGTGCTGCTGCTGCCGGGTTTCAACGATTTGCGCTTTTTTCATCGATTTCAGTGCAAACGAGCGTGTCGGATCGGTGGCTATCACCACCTGAAAATCACCGGTAAATTTACACATATATCGTACTTTCTACATGTTTTTCCCACCAATTCCACACGACCGAAGCCACCAACTCCCAAAGTGCATATAACTCGCAAATCCGACAGCTTCAGCTTGGAAAATTCCTGGTTCCGTCTGAAAAATTCAAAAAAGATGATAAATCGAGGCAAAAATCATTCATGTTTGAATTTTGGCTAAACACAACATCTATTTACTTACGCAGACCCATATATAATTCCTGGTTGCATTTAACAAGCAGAAAATTCGTTTAATAATGTTTGTTTTGGCTTTGAAGATTGCAGAGACGGGAAGAAAGGTCTAAACTCCGTTTCTAAAACATTGCAAGAAACACCCATTGGTTGGAGCTCGTTTGCTTGCACATTAATAAAAAAACCACCAAAAACTACCATGTATGGGCATTTTTATGATCGTTTATGGACGTTTTTTGTTCGTTTATGTTCGTTTATGTTCGTTTATGCCCTTTTATGGTCATTTTTCGAATTATTTTTTTAAGTGTATTAAAAAATTGCTGGGAAAAGACTCCAGCCAATGGGAGTTTCTTGCAATGTTTTGGAAACGGAGTTTAGAGAATTGAATATTTGACACATTGCTTAGAAAAATCAATTTTTCATGTACAACAATGACCTTAGTCCATTTTTTTCCCATATTTAGGCAAATTTTTTTGCAGTTTAACTGCAAAAATTGACCTTTTAACAGAAAAATGCTTTTAAGGCATTTAAATGTGTTATTCTTATGCTCAAATATTAACTTTTTAAACAAATTTCATTTCCAAGCCGGCCATCTTATTAATCCACCTCTCGTTCCGTCACTGTTATTTTACGCATCCAACGCAGCACAAAGCTCACTTTTTGTGTACATCCCCATCATCTTCGTACGATTTCGACCTGATTTCGTCTAAACCTTTAATCAATGTATTAAACGCTCTGCAAAAATAAAATTAAGTCAACTTTAACTTTTTCGCCAATCATTTAATTTAAATTCCATACTCTCTATCGATGACCAAACATACGACTCCGTCCGGATCGTCGGCAATTATATTGGCAGTTCGCAAGTCTTCCCTTTAAAAAAATATATAAAAAAATAATAATTATAATAATAAACGTGGGAATAAATTCATTAAATCCATAAAATAAAAAATAATTTTGAGAGCCACTAACAGGGCCCGTTTAAATACCCTTGCAAAGCCCTCTCGCCGAAAAAGTCGCCGCGTTGTAGCGTGCGAATGTACACTTCGTCGTTGTTGTCGCCTTTTTTGGTTACTTTGACTTGTCCTTTACTGATTATGTAAAATGTATCGCCTCGAGCACCCTGTCTGATAATGTATTCACCTTTTTTGAAATAATTCTGCAGGTAGAAAATGGAAAAATATGAGTTAAGAATTGTTTTTATACATTTGCATCTATAAACATAATTCTCTCTCTATGCATGAGATGCAAGAAAATGTTTTTAAGCATAAAATGCAGGAAAATAAGATTTTTTTATGCACAATACATGAAAATAGGTTATTTATGCATAAATAGAAGAAAAATATATAAAAAGTATGTTTATATCCACAATAATATGTGTATTTTTTTTTAAAACTGCATTTTGAAGATAGAATAGAATCTGTAAAAAACGGCTTTTTATTGCCATTTTTCCATACAACTCAACAAACCTCATCCAGAACATCCGCAATTTTGATCAACGTATCATCAGACATGCTTTTGAACGTAGGTACACTGAAAAAAAATTACTAATTCCCACCAAGCAAATGGACACTCACTCAACTCACCTTCGCAAGAATTCAGTATACTCCGCTTGTCTAATTAAACCCGTGCGCATCATTATGGTTTGAAAACATTGCCGTTCGACTGCCCAAAGACGGCAATCACTCAGTGCTAAACCAAATAAAAATATTTATTATTTCTTAAATTTACTTTAAATAGTTTTTGGTAGATACCCTTTACAGTAGCTGTCCTTGTGCAATTGTAGAGTATGGCAAGTTCCCCGAAAACCTTTCCGGGGCCTATCGTCGTTAAAGTTTTGTTTTCTTTGGAAACTTCAACTTTACCCTCTAAAAAAAAAACAGAAAAAAATTAGCATATTTAAAATTTAGCATTAGCTATTCATTTTTTTTAGATGGAAATTGAATTCTGAATATTCAATGGCTCTTCGTTCAAGATAACTCGCCTTCCATAACGTAAACAATGGATCCGACATCTCCTTCTTTGATAATGAGGCTTCCTTGAGCGTGTTCTACGGGAAACATACAATCCACAATTTCTCTTATTTGTCCCATTTCTAAATTTTTCATAAAATCGTTCTCCATTATTGCAGTTCGTATTAACTCCCGCACTCTAAAAAATAAATTTGAAAAAAATAAATACCGTAAATAAAATAAGCATTACTCAGATGAAAGTTTAACAGTAATAAGATGTCCATAAAATTGCATTTTTTAAAAAAATTCAATTTTTAAGGATAAATAATTTGGGTAAATAATAGTTTTTGGTTGAAAATTTTCATTTTTTGGTTGAAAATTTTCATTTTTTAGTTGAAAATTTTCATTTTTTAGTTGAAAATTTTCATTTTTTGGTTGAAAATTTTCATTTTTTGGTTGAAAATTTTCATTTTTTGGTTGAAAATTTTCATTTTTTGGTTGAAAATTTTCATTTTTTGGTTAAAAATTTTCATTTTTTGATTGAAAAATTTAATTTTTCGGTTGAAAAATTTCACTTTTTAGTACAAAATTGCATCTTTTGAGTTAATTTGAATTAAATCTCATTCTGTTAGGTCAAAATCCTACTATTTTTGTTCACTATCCTACATCATAATCCTATTATTTCGGGTCATATTCTTATTATTTCGAGTCATAATCCTATTATTTCGGGTCATAATCCTGTTATTTCGGGTCATAATCCTATTATTTCGGGTTTAATTAATTTTTTTTGTTCCCAAAAAAAAAAAAAAAAAAAAAAAAATTAACTCACATAGTCGACTTAGGATGCATCTGAAACTTAATAAAACCACTTTTTCCGATCTTAGATTCACGCGCAGGCTCTGCAGAAATCGCAATCCTCTTGGTCCTCGAGTGATCCAACTGCTCTGACCTTCTCAGCAATTTGTACTGAATGACCGGCTTAACCGCGCCCATTCTCCGGTAACTCTCCAACTCGTCGTACAGACGTCGGATCAAAACATCCTTCCGCCTTAACTCGTTCTCCAGCAGCAAAATCATCTCGTCCCGCTGCTGCAGCTGGATCAACCGATCCTGCAGAGCCCTTTGCAGGTCCCGCAACGTCCCCATCTTGTCACACTCGCCACCCAGATTCGCATTTTTCAAATCGAAAGATACTTTATTGATAAATATATTCAAAAAATAAAATCTAATTTTTAGATGTTATTAAAAACAATTTCTTAAATATTCTCAGATTTGGAATAGGTGGGAAACTGGCGCTGGCGAATCTCGACCAAAGTGAAATTTGTGAAATTGAATTTGCTTATTAAAACTGCAATTTATGAGCATGAATTTTTTTTCCTGCAAAATTAAATTTTTTATTTTGAAAAAGTATTTTGTATGACTGCAAAATATAAAATTCTTTTAAATATGCATAATAAAAAAATGAAGTTCTGTTTTCTATGTATAAAAAAATGAAGGAAAAAAAAATATTTTCTATGTATGAAAAATGTGAAATTGCATTTTCTGGCAGAAAAATTACATTTTTTCATGCATGAAACATTGAAATTATGTTTTTTATACTTGTAAAATAACATTTTGCACCATAAATTTAATTTTTCAATTTTCAAATTAAATATTTTTTCTTCAAAAATTTGCATTTTCGATGCACGAAATTAATTTGCAATTTTAAATTTTAAAATTTTGATTTTTAAGCTGATAAAATTTTGATTATACAAGTGAAGCTGCAATTCCTACAAAAAAATTAGATTTTTCCATGCATATAAACGTCAAAATTGCATTTTTCCATGCATATAAACATCAAAATTGCATTTTTCCATGCATATAAACATCAAAATTGCATTTTTCCATGCATATAAACATCAAAATTGCATTTGTCCATGCATATAAACATCAAAATTGCATTTTTCCATGCATATAAACATCAAAATTGCATTTTCCATGCATATAAACATCAAAATTGCATTTTTCCATGCATATAAACATCAAAATTACATTTTACCATGCACATAAACATCAAAATTATTTTTCCATGCTATAAACATCAAAATTGCATTTTCTAAATAAAATATCATCATTTAAATGCATCAAATCCTATTTCTACGCATAGACCTAACCCAATCTATAAATAAACCTCCAAATTCGTATTTTCCACGCAAAACAACAACAAAAATATAAAAAAAAGAATCCAAAATACCCCCAAAAAAATAAAACAAATTTTTCCTAATTAATCTCTACAATATTCTCATCATACTTGTCCGTTTTGGGATAAGTGGGAAACTGCCTCTGTCGAATCTCGGCCAAGGAGCCGAGTGCTTGCGGCTCGGCGGAGATGCCGACTCCCCGCTGCTTGCGCCCGACCGACAGGACTGCCGCGGCCGACGAGCCGCCGGGCGAGCTGAACCCGAACGGCACCACCGACAGGAACTTGTCCAGCTGGCTGCGCAGTTGCTCCACCTCGTCGTCGCGCTCGCGAAGCTGCTTCTCTAGCTGCTTGATGGTCGTGTCCTGCTTGAGCACCTGGCGCTTCAGGTCGTCGCTACTCATTTTCCTGCTCGGATTTACTACGTGGTGGTCAGCACGGCAACAAAACGATAATTTCATCTAACATCGCTCGCCCATCCGCATTTTTATTTATTCCTTGCTCGGTGGGGTCGTCCAAGCCATTTAAAACCGTTTTCCTCGCGTTTTAGGCGCTCGTTTCGCGTGTTCCAGCCATAATTCACTCTTTTTCTTTGCTGCGAAGGAACAGGAAGTTGCAGTTACGCCATGGACTGATGCTTGACGAGTTGTAGCCAATCGTAGGACTCGTTTGTTGGCATAGCAACTCTTAGCCTCGTCTTGTTGGGTTGAGGCCGATGTTTATGGGATGTGTCGTCTAGTGTGCGCGGTTGGAAACAGAGTGTATAACATGTATTTATTTTTTAAATTTCATAATATGGTACGTTAAGGGTAATGTAGACGAAAAATAAAATTTAAAAAAAAGATAAAGAAAAATCACAAAACAAAATTAAACTCTAAATTTGTTAGCACTAATATTTTCAAAAAAAGTAACTCGGTTAAAATAGCTGGTAATTTTTTTCATGCATTCGGTAACGAAAATATAAATATTCGTTTTATTGTTAAAATAGCCTTTATCTATTTGCACACACGTGTGTGCAAATAGCCCCTATCTATTTGCACACACGTGTGTGCAAATAGTCACTTCGTTTTTACATAACTGTATGTTGGTTTTTTATAAATTCGTTTAATTGAACTTCCTCCTTTTTTACATTTCGGAAAGGTAGTGCTGTAACACATCTTTCCATCTTTTGTAGTTGCTTGTTCCCTAAGTGCATTTTCATTATTGTGCAAAGCAGCTAAGTATATCCGGCACGTAATTCCTACTTTGCTCACAGAAATTAATTTAGGAGTAAAATGATTAACAACAGCATGAAAAGGGGGAGAAAACTTCCAAGCCCAGCCTCCTTGTGGCCTCCCCTGGGTACTCCATTGCTGCACTTTGTTTTTTCGCTGCAGTGGTGCTAATGGGTCCTCTGGTTATCTATATCTCCTTTTTTTTACTCCGCTTTCTCTTCTGTGGCTTTTGTCTCTGTTTTTGATCATTTTTTTGATAATGTAATGCTGCATTCCATTCTGCAATGGGATGTATGAATGTAGTGTTTATCAATGGTCAAATTTGTTTGTTTATGTCAGATTTATATTGGTCAGATTAAAAGACGTGTATGACCTCAGTCGTCGCTTGCGTCTATAAACTCAATTCTATCTATCTATCTACAGCATGAAAAGACTCATTCCGAAATGTCTGAAAATGTGTGCTCATCATTTGCACATCTTTTTTTATGAAATGATTACTAACTATTTCAGTTAGTTTTTCAGACATTTTGGAATGAGGTTGCAACCATTTCACTAGTCTTCTTCTTTCACTGATTGGATCGTGAAGGCAACGTGGAAACACTGGATCATCATGCCCTTCGTGGATGTTGTGAAGATGATTTATAAGTGATAACCACTTTGGAAGAATGAGATGATTGTGCTCATGGGAAGAAAGGGCACACCAATATAAATGATTCACAATAGATTTTTTCCATTCACCAATGGTTTTGCACTCTTTTTGTTTCGCAAATGGCATCAATTTTCTTGGATAAACTTTTTGAGATGTGCCAAATATCTAGGAAGTGTTTAATTTCCGGATAATCTTCCCGCAACATCTTCCTAATTGAAATGTGTCGATCAGTAACCAATGCTTTTACATTAATTTCTTCATCACCAAGAAAATCCAAAATTCGCAACAATCCCTCTTTTTCCATGGCGTTAGAACTGCCGACTTCATTGCTCTCCACAATTTGTATTGCAACTACTTTTCCTGTGTCCAAATCCATAGGGGGAGAAATCTTCCAAGCCCAGCCTCTTCGTGGCCTCCACCGGGTACTCCGCTGTGGCACTTTGTTTTTCTGCTGCAGTGGTGCTAATGGGTCTTCTGGTTATCTGTTCTTTCTTCTTTTTTTGCTCTTCTTTCCCTTCTGTGACTTTTGTTTTTGTGTTTTTGACCAAATTTTGGTAATGTAAGACTGCATTCCATTCTGCAAGGGAATGTACAAATGTAGTGTTTATCAATGGTCAAATATGTTTGTGTCAGGTTTATATTGGTCAGATTTAGCATGTCAGATTAAAAGACGCGTATGGCCTAAAGTCGCCGCTTGCGTCTATAAACACAATTCTCTCTCTCTCTCCAAATCCATAACTGTGTAGGCACCAAATTTTGCGCAAAATCCTGGGGAATCACAACGTCCATCACCTCCTAATTTTACGCTTCTATCGTCACGAGACAAAATTTCATCAAGCAATAGTCGTTGCTCTGTTTTCTATGAGTTAGCAATAACTGGAAAGAGGAAATTTTTTTGATGGCGTAAATATGTTCGATAACAGACAGCGGGACAATCCAGTGATTTAAACAGCCGTAAACATTTTGATGGAGATGAACCAGAAAATAAAATGGCAGCAGATACTAAAAGATTTACGGCTGGTGTACTTGATAAATAATCGGAACTGGTCCAGATAAACTTCTCACTGCATTCGGTGCTTTTTTGCGTCACTTGAAAAAACGCTTCTTTGAACTGTAGTATTGGCATGGCATTTCCATTGCAACACCGACAAGTTGAAAATAATTGAAGCAATTTTTCGACATCAACTAAAACAAATTTATAACTCATTTCAATTGATGTTTTTTGATTGCAATTTTTCTCCACATCTGATTCGAAGTCCGAGTCTTCAGCAGCAATATAATCTTCATCACTTGAATCATCTGCGATGGAATCTGTATCAGAGACAATTTCTTCAATAAAATGCATTGTTTGGATGGTTGCAAGCCTCGCACAACACGAAATCAGTTTGTGTACTACTGTCAACCATGTGCGGTTTTACCTGGAAAAACAAAATCGTGTGTGTTAAAGAAAAACAATAATTATTTGAGATGTTTATTGCAAAATATAATAACTTTACTACAGACAAACATGTATAAAAAATTATTTGGGCTAGTATATAACATAAAATAACAATAAAACAAAGTAACACTTCAAAAGTGAAATGAATAAATCTGTTTACATTAAATCCAAGATTTTTACTTATGGAAATCTTTACAGATCGGTGAAAAGGGCGGATATGACAAGATGTTGATTTTTCTTGAGTTAGGGATGTTATTAGCTCAGTTTCTACTTCTGTTGTTAGTTCTTCTTGATATGCTTTGTTCTGCGATTCGAATTCATGAAACGCTTCATTTACAATCTAAAATAATGAATTTATTTGTTAATTTAATTCAAGATAAAACTTGATTTCTTACTCTAGAAATGTTTCTTTTCCTGTAAGCAGACCGTGACAATTCGGAATTAACGATTGTGATGTAGTCGTAGATTCCCTAAAATCCCAAAAATAAATTAATAAAATATATAATAGAAACTAATTAGAATGTTGCGTTACTTCTTGTGGTTGCCTATCTGCATCTGCAGCAATACATGCTGAACGAATAACTTCACTTTCTGTAATCACAGACGCAGTTAAAGATACACAATTCGAATTTAAACATATTCTTTTGGCGGTATGACAATGACTCCATTGTAGCAACACGAGATATTAAATTCATTTAAGTAACCAAAAAGAAATGAAGAAAACAAAGTGGCCACCCTACACATCTACACATCCATGAGCACCCGTGGCACTTCACGGTTCCCAAATCTGTTCAACCTGAAAAAGTGTCTATTTCCAGTTTCCACAGAAATCCGTGGAAATAACCACTCCATAGCTTTTTTTCAAGTGTAAAAAGTAGGGAAAATACTTGTAAAATCTCGCAGCTTTTTATGCATGTTTTTTTGGGTGAAAATATAGTCCAAGGGAAAAAAATAATGTATGGGAAATATAGGGAGTGCAGTCGGTTGTAGTATACCGTGACCTTTTTCGAATTTCTAGACTCTTCTCTTTCTACCCGGAGAATATTCTCCTATTCGGAGAATACTGGAAAAGTTTTTCGAATTTCGGCACTCTTCTCTTCCTAGCTTTCTTTAAAGCTGCAATAATACTAAAGTGAGATTCATCATCAGTCTTAATAACAACAACAACTGGATTCTTTTTGAATTCTATGTCTTCCGATTCCTCTAAAAACTCATCCATTTCATCCAAAATTTCAAATATTTTTTCTTGATAAAAATTGTCCGTCTTGACTTTTTCAACATCGCACAAATATCCACATGATTTCGATATCGCATGTTTTGAGACAAATTCGATCAAATTAAATCCGCTTTTCTCTGCTGTCATATCAATCATTTCAAACGGGATAAATCCAATTTGATCAGCATTTTTAATCAACAATTCGACAATCTCAATTTGCATATTCAAAACCTTACATTTAATATCAGTCTTCTCGTTTCGTCTCATCAAATTCGGCGCCATAATTACCGATATATTATAAACATCCATCTTGTTATCAGCACTAAAAACTGCCATCCGATTGAAAAAAAGCATCAAATATCGCAAAAGATTGATATTTGGAGTTGGAAGCAACAAACACAGCATCATGATATATTTGCGTTGGTCAACATTGGTTCGCAACAATAAACATTCTTGGATTTTCAAATTGATTAATGGCTCCGGCATTTCCCTAAGATACAGCTTAAGGATTGCAGCAAGATCATAAGGAGACATTCCATCAAAGTACATTAAGCCCTGTTCAATGTAACTTTGTATTTCTCTCTGTCGTCCTAGCGATCCGCTTTTCCGGAATAACCCTTCAGTTTGAATGCTTTTTTCTAGTTCTTCTATAAGGTTGACTATGATAGTCGGTACGAGTACTTGTTTTTCTTCATCAACTACCGTAGAATGAAGCTGCGAGATTTCAGCGCCCAAAAATTTGCCGCTAGTTAATTTTCTCAAATTTTCTCTTATTTTCGATGGTTTAATTCCGAATTTTTTCAGTTCTTGGTTGATGTTGGTCTTGAGGATGTCAGCGGCGACTTCTGTTATGTATTTCATTTTTAAAGTGAATGTAAAAGAAATATCGGCAACAACGTGTAATGGTGGAGACGTTATATAGTGTATTTGTATTTGAAATCGTTGTCTTTATATCTTATTGAAATGTAGAAAACGTAATATATGTTTTTACAACGTATTCGAAGCCAGAAGTGCGTTAAAGTAATTGAATCGCTGACGTGTGCAGCACTGCAGTCATGCAGTGCAGTGAAAACGCCGAATTATCGAGAATGTGCGAGTCATGTGACACAGTCGAGAAACAGAAATTCTCATTTTTATGTAAGGAGAGATTATCTAAGAGATTTTCTTAAGGGTTTGGACTAATTTTTTTTTTTTTTCTACTCATTTTTGAATTTTTTACTTTAAAAAATTTAGGATTTGTACGGGGTTCCGCAATAAAAAAATCGTCGATGTGATTTGCAACTGATTTGTGCAAGTATTAAAAAAAAAAATTACCTATTGCCATCTATTATCATAATAAAGAAGCCGTTTCCAAGGAAACAGAGTACTCTGCTTTGCCACAATATATATGGTCGACTCTTGGACTAATACTAGCGCACAGTATTAGCCCAGGGTCGGCTTAACGAAAATTATGATAAAATATTTCATACGAATGACATCCTGCTCTGCGTATAATTAAATGACATTCAGCATTCACAACTATTTTGAAACTAAAATTTATGTGCGTTAAATTCTTGGTTAAATAAAGGATGCGTAAGAAATTACAAACAGTAAGTATCAGGTTGAGAAAATTTCATTACTTTACATAATAATATATTCTTCTAGGAAGCCGGGCGCAGGATTGAAGCCCTTATTCGTAGCCGACAAACAGTACAACAAGATATTGGATACGTACCTAACAAAAGTATCATATTTTAATAATTCAACTTTTTCTCGTTATGTGTAGAATTGGGCAGAACCGCCTTCCGAACTCACAGGAACTATGCGTAAACTTAATCAACGTGTTCACCAATGGAACCAAAACAAAATTAAACTTGTGTATGTCATCGACATTTAAATTTTTTACTTTATTTCTTAAGCATTTTTATCAGGAGAAAGTCAATTGCAAAAACAGCTATCAGCCGTAATACCGAATTTCCAGCTGATTTGTTTTCCGAAATGTTTGGAGAATTACGGTACTAAAAAGAAATAAATGGATTAGTTGATTTGTATTTACCGTATTGGTGTTATCACTAAATTTTAGTGCTGCCGAATCAAGGAAACGTATGTCAGAATTGAAGCTGGACATTAAAAATTTAAGGGTTAGTTATCAGTAAAACTCGGATAAATGCATACATTTTTACTTTTTTGCCAAATTCGGCCAAAAAGTGCATATTTTCGATGCATAATAAATGTACTTTTACTGTCGGAAACGTATCTTGTACGCATTTATTTTATCATATTTTGTGATGGAATTTCATCAGATTTGATTGACACTTTTGTAATGGCAAATTCAGATAACTTTGGAGAATTCTACAAAATTCATCAAATTAACAATTTTGTGAAATTTACTAATTTCAAATTTTTTTCAATGAAATGAAACTAAATTTAAAAAATTTGCATAATATTTCACCAAATTCAAAAATTTTTTGGATAAAATTTTATCAAATTCAACAATTTTTAGACTTAATTTCGCATATTTTGCTATTTTTTATTGCATAAATTGGAATTTTTGGTGCATACTATTTTATGCGCATAAAAATAATTTTATCTTGCATAAATATCCGGGGTTTAGCTATCAGACACACCACTTGATCTCAATGTGATGTATTTTATTAGGATACTCGTTGCAAGTATTTGATCAATCTCCAAGCAAATGCTATTACATCTATACGACTGAAAAGGTTTCTATATGCAACTCCTGGGGAATACGTGAAACCAATTTCTCGACTTTTTACTAAATCTGAGGTGAAAATACATAGCTTTGTTATAAATAAAAAAATAATAATTGTCTATCAATATAAACAGAAGCAACGCGTTGAAGAAATTCTTCATTGTGATTTTGAGATGTTATTTGGAAGGCAGAATTGGTAATTTTTAATACCAATTACAAGCTACATTGTAAAGCTTTATTCTTATACAAAAAATGAAAACAACTAAGTAAATCAATTAGCTACTAATAAATAAAAATTGTTGGTCTGATTTTTACTTATATAAAAAAAAACTATGTAAATCAATTAACTGCTAATAAATAAAGATTATTGGTCTGATTTTGTTTTTGTACTAATAATTATGTAATCGAATGGTTGGAGGAAAATACTTCCAAGCTCAAATTTTTGATTCGTAAACCCTTTAAAAGAATTTACAACATCAGATATTTTATAGCTGAGTACTTTTCGCCATTTTTTAAAGGGTTTAAGACATCACATTTTTTATTGGTCTATTGAATCAAGCATCATTTAAAACTCTTAATTAATTTTTCACAGATTTTTTAAAAAATATTAAAATCAAAGCTGAAGTAGTGAAAACGATCTGAGCAGACGACATTACGAAAAAGTGAGAGATAAAAGCGAGACCAAATCGAGAATTTATTTAATTTGTACCAGTTGTGACGTAAACCCTATGCACTTAACATAAGAGACTACCAACTGTGTCGTCAGAAACACCGCTTTGCCAGCAGCGGCCAACAATGTCCCTCATTAAGCTCAAATATGCTGTTCGAGATCCAAAATAATTTGTTTAAAGGTGTTTGGAAAACTTTAAATAAATAAAAATTATTTAGGTCATTTTAAGGCGAAAAGTTCTGATGATGTTGACCTAAATGGCCTTAATTTTTTAAATTTTTTTTAATGATTATTTAGTGTGTTTTATGGTATTTTAATGAAAATAAATGTGGAATGAAAAAATTGACTAATATCACGTTTGGTGGCTGATTTCAGTTATTCACGTAATTCGTGACATTCCGCTAATTCTGCATTAGAAACTCAACTTTTCAAAGTCCATTTGTAGCCAGCTTAAAATTTAAAAACATTTCTCATTCGTCGGTTGAACTGAAAAGGACCAAAAATGAAGCTGGAGCTAGGTTTATTTTGTAGGTTTATAATTGACATCAGTTGATAAATTATGTCTGTCTACTTTTATTTCATTTTTCAGATTGCTTTTTTGTTTTATCGTGTTTTCCATTATGTTATTTATTTGTTATTCAACGAGGAAAAAGTAATTATTTATTACAAACTGCTGAATCAACGCAAAAGTCAAATTTTAAAACAGAAGATAAAATTGAAGAACTGAATTTAAATTTGACTAAATTGAGATGGGAAACATTACATGAGTATCGAGTGATGAATAGAATTGAAGATTTTACAGCAAACATTAATAAACAACGCATCAAACGTCAAGAAGATGCAGTACCAGAAGCAACTGATAAAACTGAGATACTGATAGTAGCTGACGATAAAAAAGCAGATGATGAAAAAGCTGATGATGCTAGAGGGAAAGCTGATGTAACTATTGATGATGCAAAAGCTGATGATGCGAAAGCTGATGATGCGAAAGCTGATGATGCGAAAGCTGATGATGCGAAAGCTGATGATGCGAAAGCTGATGATGCGAAAGCTGATGATGCGAAAGCTGATGATGCGAAAGCTGATGATGCGAAAGCTGATGATGCGAAAGCTGATGATGCGAAAGCTGATGATGCTGAAGCCGATGATGCTGAAGCTGAAGTCGATGATGCTGAAGCTGAAGTCGATGATGCTGAAGCTGAAGTCGATGATGCTGAAATCGATGATGCTGAAGCCGATGATGCTGAAGCTGATGATGCTGAAGTCGATGATGCTGCAGCCGATGATGCTGAAGCTGATGATGCTGAAGCCGATGATGTAACTGCTGATGATGATGTAACTGCTGATGATGTAACTGCTGATGATGTAACTGCTGATGATGTAACTGCTGATGATGTAACTGCTGATGACGTAACTGCTGATGACGTAACTGCTGATGACGTAACTGCTGATGACGTAACTGCTGATGACGTAACTGCTGATGACGTAACTGCTGATGACGTAACTGCTGATGACGTAACTGCTGATGACGTAACTGCTGATGACGTAACTGCTGATGACGTAACTGCTG
>JH431800.1:29291-46484 GCA_000239455.1 Strigamia maritima
CCTAGATGGTATGTGTTATTATATTGAGTGTATATATTGATATTTGAAGTGTAGTGTAACATAACCATAGCATTTTATGGGTTGCGTGTTAAGAACCATACTTTGAATGTCTTACATGTATATAGTCGATGTATTACATTTCCCTGTGGCACCTGTGTTTGTGTTACTCAGTAACACCTGTTAATAGGTGAATATGAGGCAAACATGGGGTCAAAATGACTATACTTCCACATGATGTTGGAGCATTATGTGTTGAGCTTGTGGCCGCCGATGTTGGGGACTGTCTTGTGTCGCATGGGCCATACGGCATCAGGGAGCGACTGTGACACGGCCTTTGACGACGATAGACCTCAATGTGACGCGACATTGGACCGGGGCTGCGGTGAGTAACTCGTCTGTTGTTTACATCCCAATTTATGGCCCTGGGCCCTTAATGTAGAAATAACGCATGGCGTAATATGCGGAATGTGGGTCAAACCACTTAGGTCGCCACGTGGCTGTGGCTTGACCATTTACACCTCTTTTTCTTCCCTTAATGTTTTATTACAGCTGTGTTGATTGCATTATACTTTCCGGTATAGATGTAATCAATCTATCTTGTTCCTTTTGGTTGTGACAGACTGTAAGTCGACCATATCCCTCAGGATCGCCAAGATATCACCATTGTGTTAAACCTAAGCACATGGAACCAAATAGGCCTAAGTTATGCAAATCGATCTTATTTGCATATCTTAGTATTTTATAATTGTAAGTGTAAAATAAATTCTATTAATAAATTAAAACTATATTTGCATATTCTTTATTCTCGGTACTTTTGTGTTTGTATCGTGTTATATGCATTGTTGGATCGGGCCGACATTATAACAATGTCGACCCCGATTTCCACACTGTCACAAGTTTTTAATCAGTCAAACACCAAAAATAAAGTATTTTCATTATAAATTGCCAAGTTTATTTTTATTCTCTCGTTTGTTAAAAGTAGTTTCACATTTTAACACATGTCGGCGCTGCTACACGCATCGTTATAACACGCTGTCAATTTCTATTGGTTCGTTGTTGTTCATTTCCGTTTTACTTCACTTCCGTCGTCATCAACGTGGTCGCTTGCCGCTATGATGGTTTAGGCCGTGGTTTGGTCGTGGTGGTTTGCTATCTTCAAGTCTTTTAAACGCTTTTTTTATTCAATAATCACGAAGCATTAATGAATCGAATCATATGGAATCATTTGATGGGTAATTATTTGTTCGGAAGCTTAGCGATTATAATTCAGCTAAGACGTTTACAACGATTCTTTATATGCCGCCATTTTCATTTTGAATTGTATCGTGCTGTTATCTTTCCGTCGTAAGTTTTGTGAATAATTTTTTATTTTTCTATGTTAAATTGATCTCAGATTTTCCTTTAGACTTTCTCCGTTGTTTTTAAATTGAAAATAAGATTATTATGCAGTGTTTGCGGTTAAGTGGGGGCAGAAAATCCAACTCTCTACCTCCTCGTGGTTGTCCCTGGACCACTGGTCACTCTTGGCCAGTGGCACTGAATGAGAGCGCTGGTTATCTATTTTTATCTGTTTTTTAAATACATTTTTTAATATTTGTTCGATTAATATGAGATTTTGTATCAAATGTTCTGATTTGGAACTGTAAGACTGCATTCGAATAAATGAATGTAGCATTTACCACATTCAAAATTGCGTATTGTAAGACTGCATTCGAATAAATGAATGTAGCATTTACCAGTTCTGAGTCAGTAAATTACTTTGACTACCACCACATTTGTATCGAAACTTCGGGCCGAAAACAGTTGTCAAATGAATTCCAGTTTAATCAAATACTAATCTCATTTTATTTGGTTTCATATGTTGTCATCAGACACTTGAATTGAACCGTCATTTTGTGCCCGATCGATTTTTATTCAGCACTTAGGTCATTTGTTTATTCTTTCCTTACAAAATTTGGGGGAGAAAACTTCCAAGCCCAGCCTCCTCGTGGCCTCCCCTGGCTACTCCACTGTGGCACTTTGTTTTTCCGCTGCAATGGTGCTAATAGGTCCTCTGGTTATCTATTTTCTTCTTTTTTGCTTTTCTTTCTCTTCTGTGGCTTTTGTCTGACCAATTCTTTGATAATGTAATGCTGCCTTCCATTCTGCAATGGAATGTACGAATGTAGTGTTTATTAATGGTCAAATATGTTTATTTGAGTCATATTTATTATTGTTTAGATTTAGTATGTCGGTTTAAGTATGTCAGATTAAAAGACGTGTATGGCCTAAGTCGCCGCTTGCGTCTATAAACTCAATTCTATCTATCTATTTCCAGATATTTGTTGATGGTACAGTAAACCGACACCTAATTGATAAGTAACTGTAACTCTAGTTACGAAAACTTACATTATTGTTGGAAGTTCGTCTTTAGACCACCATCCCCTAAAATATGTTGGCTTTAGCATCAAAAAAATAAAAATGACGAAGAGACCCCAAATAATTAGAGACCGTTGCAGTAGGAGCAGTAACTTTTATTGATTTTACTCCTGTCAGTGCCTTGACCTTAACAATTTTTGGACTTAGATTAACCAAATCATAAATTTCTTTTTCTAATGCATTTTCATCATTTACTCTAGTTACATGAACACATGCTCTTCGAAAAACAATTTCTAGTTATTTATAGAAGATGTAGAATATCAGAAATAAAATATAATGGTCTTTTATCTGCTGAAAAAATGTTGGTTGTCTTGTAAGGATATTCCACATCTTCAGCACACATTTAAAAAAAACTAGCACGATTGTATGCAGCATCATCTGCAACAACTGCTAAAATTTTAGAGCCATACTATTCTAATTTCGAATGGCTTCCCAAATCACACTGTACAAATATCCAGCTACTAAACTATTTGTCCGAAATGTGCAAAAAAATGTGACACATGTGCTTACGGTAAAAGCTAAAACATGAATATTAAATTAATAAAGAGGGCGCTGCCATCACATCACATACCTATTCTTCGATAATCATCATTATAAAAATGATCATCCTGTGCCATAGCTTCTGCCATGTTATTAACGTCAGCAGGAACTGCAACGTCTGAAATAGAAATTAGATTAGAAGCAATAAGCTGTTGTTTATTACGTATGAGTGCGATAGGAGAAGCAGGTGCAAAATCAGTAGTGTTGACTGATGTCTTCGACTGTAGGGTCGGGGTCGGGCCTGTTGTGGTGTCCTATCTAACCACCGATTATTAGGTGGCCGTCTTTGAGTTCGTGTTGAACGGCAAACAACTAAAGATGTAGTGTTACTTTTTTAAATGTTTGCATTATTTGTATGTCAATATTTACCTAATTGGTTTTGTACATTATTAATTGTTGGTATAGGTTGATAGTCATCATCACTGTTGTCACTAACAATGCGTCCTAAAAAGTAGTTTTATTTTGTTAGAGACATGAATCGGCTGTTGATGTATTTTTACTTACTTGTGTCACTGTTACTAGTTACTACTATCATTTCTATGATTTCCGTCGGGTCTGTCGGGTCCGCCTGGTTCGTCATTGTTATGGGGGAGAAAACTTCCAAGACCAGCCTCCTCGTGGCCTCCCTGGGCACTCCACTGTGGCATTTTGTATTTTCGCTGCAGTGGTGCTAATGGGTCCTCTGGTTATCTATCTTACCTTCTATTTTCGCTCCGCTTTCTCTTCTGTGGCTTTTGTCTTTGTGTTTTTGACCATTTTTTTGATAATGTAAGACTGCATTCCATTCTGCAATGGAATGTACGAATGTAGTGTTTATCAATGGTCAAATGTGTTTGTCTGTTTCAGATTTATATATTATTCAGATTTAGTATGTCAGTTTCAGTATGTCAGATTAAAGACGTGTATGGGCTAAGTCGCCGCTTGCGTCTATAAACTCAATTCTATCTATCTAAGATCTTAAAAGTTTTTGCTAAACCAATAACATGCTCAATATGTATTCTTTTTCATGTTATTCATTGATCTTTGGCCAATTCTACTGCTTTAATCTGAGATTTGCCATTCAACATTTATGGTGTGTTGACATAAACATCTTTTGTTGCAATCAAGTCTTGAACTAGAAATCCAAGATCAGCCATTACACTGTCATTTTTTTGAAATTCTGAAATTAAACTATTAAACTACTGTTTCAATTGATATGCTAAATGCCAATAAAATACCTGTGAAATTTACGAAACAAAATGATTTAAATTATTAATATCAGCTATATCTATACTTGAATTAAATAAATCCTGGCTATTCTCGTCTTCTACTATATCGCTTCCACTATTGGAAGTATTATCTTATAAACTAAATAAGAACAAAACAGTTTGAATTAAATTGGCAAATCACATAAATTATACGAGTAAAACAATCTTATTAGATCCATCATTACATATATCTCGAATACATACTAATCCGATTATCCTTCACTCACTAGAAGCACCTGAGACTAAAGAAAAAATTATTAAATAAATAAACATTTCTATAAAAATAAATAAATTACACGTTGTTTTGATTGTTGCAATTGCTTTCTGATGACGTTTTCTGTAGATTTTTGAGGAGGCTATTGTCTCGCCATAAAAAAAATTGAACTGGAGTGAAACTAATACAAATAAATAAATGAACATTTTAATCTTTTAATATTTTATTTACGACCTAACAATGAGACAGCTTAAAAAGCCGACCGTACATTTAAGTGAAGTTCAAGATCGTCCTGCAGAAAGTCGTACATTAATTTTCTAAACAGGAAAACATGGTAACTCTCATGAACAATTCGGGTGGGTTTAAGTTCATTCAGATATACTTAAATAAATGGTGAGAGAGTTAACATTATTTATTGTTTCTAATACAATTTATATTTTGCTTCATGTCTTAGCAAAATTGTAATTTTATCACATCACAATAAATAATATTAACTAGTGGTTCTTCGTGGCTGCTAACACTATATTAGAAAATTCCCTTTCTGATTTCCTTATTGGCTTGTTATAATAATGATTGAAAATACTGGCTGATGACCAATCAGCTGTCGACAAAATTTGAGACGGGACTCCGCAGGTGGCCGCCGGCTCTAGTAGAGTGTGCAGAGAAAATAGTCGTGTTCATCCCAGCATTCGACAAAATGTCTTAGATCCATCTAGAAATAGTGGTGGGTGTAACCAGATTGAAGGGGCTTGATGTGCTTAAAAATAAATGAAGATTGTTCTTTCTGTAAGATTTAGTGAAGTTTGTACACTATGACACTGGTAAAGTTTTATTTAGTCTGGGGTCTTTAAACTTATTGATAACAAAATTATTCTGAGATCGGGTTCTTAACAGAGTAATGTGACAGGAGTTTTTAAGAAACTTTATTTTGATTGATAAGAGACTAAGATCTGAGGATTGCTTGTCTGCATCAGATTTATATTGGTTAGATTTAGTATGTCAGATTAAAAGACGTGTATGGCTTAAGTCGCCGCTTGCGTCTATGAACTCAATTCTATCTATCTATCTGAGGATTGCTAGGCTAAACACAGAGCTAACACACAAGCCACTTTTATGTTTACGATGAGCTTGGGAGTCTGAGAAGTGACATTAATTCTTCTGAGGTGTTCTCAACACTTGTCCCACATGCTAGATAGTGGACAGTTTAGGGATGGGTGGATTGGATAATCTTATCCCTCTCATCACTCTCTGAACTAGGGGATGTGGGTTTTGATCGTGATGAGGATCGTTCCCGGGTTCGCTGCTGCATGGCGGTGTATTTTTGTCTATCATTTTGTATAGATGTCTGTCTAAAAGTAGTTAGCATATGTTTGCTTAAAGGATAGGCAGGGTCACCAACAATGTACTCAGGATCTTGAACATGTTCTCTAGGTTGAGTAAACATTTTCGATGTTTTGTACACTGTGGAATCATGAACCTTACCAGGAAAACCTAAAATATATTTAATAATTTTTTTCATGGTTAACAAGTGCTAAATTTAAAGAATAAAACCCCTTTCTGTTGTAATAGGATAGGTGATCAACTGATGGCTCATTGAATAATCGAATATGACATCCATCAATAAAACCCACACAATTTGGTAAACCTAATTCTCTCTCTCTCTCTCTCTCTTATCGTTACTTCTTTAGTTTCTTCTCTTTCTCTTACAGAAGGCCATTTAATAGCCTCATTATTTAAAGCACAGGATGGTTTTCAATTTTTCCAAGTAAAACTTTGAAAGAAATTCGAGCATATCTTCTAAATCTATTGTCGTCTAAGTGTGGTAAAATGGACAAAAGCATTGCAGTTTTAGGGAGTGACTGATGTTTGATTAAATATCGATTCCTTTGAATTATTTCTTTGTCCTGTCAATTATAATTTATAATTATAATTTATAATTTATAATATCACGGACCGGTATGTCACAATGCGTTTGAAAGACGCTTGATACCTCAAACAGGAGAGCCCTGGTTTGAATGAGGCCCTGAATGGTTACAGAACTATAGGCGTTCGCAACCACCGCATTCGTGTCGGTTGATACAAATAAATATGTAGTTCAGGTTGATATTAACTTACTCTCTACGCCGTTTAAAACCACCTAATCATCTAAGAAGTGAGAGAATAGAATCTAATCTAAACCTAGTATCACTCAAAGGCGGAAGCCTAATCTGGAAAACAAGATGGCGGATCCCAAACTAAACTATTTCAAGCGAAGTGAACGTTCTTCTTGCCTTTCTGTCTTTTAGAATAATAAATGCACGCGTATACAATTTGCTATTATTCTGACCAGGTCCAGCCAGGTTATGCATCACACAAGCCTTAAAAATCACTACATACTAATGTCGACCCGTCAGTCTGTCTCTCTATCTCTCTGTGCCGCTAAAATCAGTGATTGGTTGAAAAAGTGTGTCAAAACGTCCTGTGATTGGTTGAAAAATTAGAAAGTTGTGTCAAAATGTGTTGTGATTGGTTGATGGAGTTTGGGCAATGATGTCATTATTGCAAATGGCGCCCAATTTGTGTATTCAATCTAAAAAAATGTGCAAATTCGGTTTGAGCCAAATTCTAGATTAAAATAGTTAAAACTGGCCTCAAAATATAGCCCTTTTGATGCTTAACACTTTTATGCAGTTTGTTTTTTATATTTGGATCAAATAAAGCTGTTTTTTGATTTCGTTTTTCCCGTCACGGCATGGCTTTTAGTTTTAGATTTTGCCACCAGGTCGTTTTATGTAAATTTTCTCAGAATTTTCCGAAAAAAAAAATTTGTCCAAAAATTGCGTAAGTAGACTCATTTTAACCGAAATTTTACGCTGATCATCGTGATATTTTTAGTTTTTTTTAGTTTTTTCAAACTAGATAGTAAAATCCAATTTTTCGATCTCAAACATGTGAATGATCACTAATAGGTGGCGTTTAATGTCGGGATTTCTACGGTTTGAACAAGTAAAATTTGTTTTAAAATGTGAAGAATTAAATGGGATTTCTACAGTATAAACGGGTAAAAAAAATATCAAATTTTTAATGGGATTTCTACAGTTTGAATGGGTGAGTTGCATTGTTTGAACGGGTGAGTTGCACAGTTTGAACAGGAGATTGATTTATTGATTGATTTATTGATTGATTTATTTTTTTTAATTCTTAGTTTTCTTTTTGAATTTTTTTTTAAGATTGTATTACATATTCCCGTGTAATTTTACACGGGAACCACTTGTCACTACATACTAATGTGAATCTGTCAGTCTCTCTGTAGCTGTAAAATCAGTGATTGGTTGAAAAAGTGTGTCAAAATGTCCTGTGATTGGTTGGAAAATTTAAAAGTTGTGTCAAAATGTTTTGAGATTGGCTGGAGTTTGGGCAATGATGTCATTATTGCAAATGGCGCCCGATTTGTGTTTTCAATCTAAAAAAATGTGCATTTTGGTTTGAGCCAAATTCTAGATTAAAATGGGTGAGTTGCACGTTTTGAATGGGTGAGTTGCACGGTTTGAACGGAGATTGATTTATTGATTTATTTTTTTTAATTCTTGGTTTTTTTTTGAATTTTTTTTTAACATTGTATTACATATTCCCGTGTAAAATTACACGGGGAACCACTTGTACGCGTGAATACTTAGAGAAGAATGCAGAATGAAAACACATGAAAACACAATTGAAAATGACCTTCAATCAAGGGTGAAGGGACCAGCCCTCTACTAGTTGTGTGCTGTTTGCTAGCAGGAGAGAGAGTGAACTCCAAAAACTTGGAAAAATACATCAAAAACTCATACTGCATCCTCATTGGTCCTCAGAAAGTGAGGAACCAACGAGAGTGCAGGAGTAGTATGAGTCATTAACTTAACATGCACAAAGTCGGGTCATTCCAACTGTAGGACCAAAATAACACGAGGGGATTACATGACAAATAAGTACAGTCATCACAAACGGCCTTGGCCAGACACACAAATGAATAAACACAACTCAAAAAGATAAGACATGTAAATTTGTTAAAAGTATAAGTTTTATTAGGGGAAACATAAAAGGAATGCATTTTACGTCCGTGACACGCCCCCAGACCTGGATGTTTATTGAGGGTCAAATCAAAAACACTATTGAAAAAAAACATAACATCAAAAATAACGCAAGTTAAAAAACAACATATTAAAAAGTAGTATAAAACAATGAGTATGACGATATATAAAGAATTTTGTAGCAATGATCACAGCAGCTCAAAGAATTAAACATAGTCACTAACGCGTATAAGTAATGAAAATCGCAAACATAATGAAAATCTAAATCATAAATATTACGACATGATCATCGACACTAAGGATGCACCAACTGGTAAAGGTAAGCACACCCAACCAGTTGTCCTGGCTAGTAACGATAAACATGAGTCAAAAAGTCAAAACAAAAATCAAAACACTCATTAAAAAGAAAAAATAATACGGGAAATCCTCGTCAACAAAAAAACACGCACACGCGTTGAACTCCAACACGTGCACCAAAACAAAAATAACGCCTAAATGAAAAAACCCAATATACAAAAAATAATATATCACACTAGAAAAAACACTGAGCACTTAGTCACTTCCGGTAGGTACACACAAAAGTTAAACATATCGCAAAGTCTAATAGAGGTTCACTTAAAAGTTGATAAAAATTATTAAGTCACAATCGGTGAAAAACTTAGTCAAAATCGGATAAAGTCACGATCGGTAAAAATTGGATAATTTAATGGCGGCATCGATCTCAACTCTTGAACTGTCGACGAGGGGAATCCAATTATCGGCGGCAAACTCGGAGGTGTTGGCGGCGGAGGCGGCAAATCCATTCGACACAACTTTTGCTCCGGTAGCGGCGGCAACTCCTCGACGCGTTCCAACTCAAAAACGGGCGCCAGCGACATAGATGACAGTGAAGCCTCCAACTCGAGAACACTGACGACGCCCGGAAGTCCACTCGACAAAGGTGACACTGCAATCACTCCGACACACTCGACGTCAGCGGGCCCAATGGGCGCGACAGAGATCTCCTCAATCACAATCGGCGGCACGGATGCGTCGTAGCCGATGGTGTCATCCATCAAACTCTCGCTCCAACGCGTTGGTCCATCCAAATCGAAGCGAGGAAATTGGTCCGGACGAGGGGTGTAGAGCTTCATATTCTCCGGATGTTGTCGTAACGCTTTCCGCTCCTTATTCGTCTGGATTTCAGTGGCCAAAACATGCAGTCTCTCGCGCCACTGTTCCACAGATTCTCACTCTTGATGCCGAAACCTCTGCCGATGTCCAGGCAACTCATCATACACCTGCCCGAGTGGCGCTGGCAATCCCAAAGACGCTGATGGCGCCATTCGTCGCTGCAACTCGACCTCCTGCTGCTCCAACCGGTTGAGCGTATACGACGAACGCAATGGTGGCAAAGAGGGCTTTATCTTCCTCGGAACAATCCGACGAAATTCGCCGGCTGCTGGTCTTGCCGGCAAACGCGTAACCACAGAGGGCAACGGTGGTGGTTGGAGCTCCAGCGCAACATAGGAAAAAGCGGGGTTAGGGTACTGCCAGTTGAGAGGGCAGATTCCATCAGCCACAGTCCGTTCAACCGTGTTTATCCAAAAGACTTCGTGGACGCGTTGAAACCGCCGAATGTCAGTGGCTGTTCCCTGCAACGCTTGCAAGGGAAGGGGCAAATACCACTGCTCCAATGAACGCCCACTCATCTCCGTCCGACGCAACGCCAAATACTGCAACCGACGCATCCAGATTTTGAAACGGTTCCCACGTAGGTTTCCCTGTCCATAGCAAGCGAAACAATCGACGGCCCGAATTCAAATTTCCCCAACCCCACTTTGCTCCGCTTTCCCTTGTGTGGCTTCTGTCCTTTGTGTTTTTGACCATTTTTTTGATAATGTAATGCTGCATTCCATTCTGCAATGGAATGTACGAATGTAGTGTTTATCAATGGTCAAATGTGTTTGTTTATGTCAGATTTATATTGGTCAGATTAAAAGACGTGTATGACCTCAGTCGTCGCTTACGTCTATAAACTCAATTCTATCTATCTATCTACCCCACAACAAACGGGGCAAATTTCAAAATTCGGAAAACTCCTGTCCATCGGATCATCTGGATGATAATTCGGCATTAGAACCGGCCCCCGTCGGTACAAAGGTGGCTGTGGATACGGACTCCGATAATTTTCTGTCGCACGCATTTCCTCAAGATGGGCCTGGAATTCGGGGTCATCACAAAATTCCGCAACGCGCTCCTCCGCGCTCGCTGCTTCCGGAAAGTCGACCTGCTGCTTCAAGACGTTATCCACAGGTCGCTGATTGGGGGGAACACCCCGTCCACGTCTAAGTCCAGCCATAGTGTAAGAAGGAATAGTGGTGACACTCTGCTAATCCCCTAATTAGCAGAGAATTACCCACATTCTGCCACAGTGGCGCTGCTGTTGGTAGAGAGACCAGAATCAAAGCACAGTGTATACGAAGCAGAGACTACATAAGTTTTAAAACAGTATCTAATAGTTATTTTATTGTAAGTAATTTTTCTATTTTATTCTATTCTATTTTAAAACACTTGGTAATTTTAAATTAATATTTTAAAATGGGATTTTATTATTTCAGCCACAATTTTGACGAATTTTTTACAATTTTCTGTGAATTTAAAAGTAAAAGCAAACAAATTTTAATAACTAAATTGAAAGTAAATTTTAATACCCTATGAAGTGTATGAATTTTCGTCGCTGAAATAAACCGTCATCTTTAAAAAAACAAATTTATTATTGTAACTTAGACAACTTTCTTGTATTTTGAGTTGTAGTGGTTGATGTTAATGCACGATTACAAGTTTTTGAGTAAAAATGTAACCGTAATTTAATGTACATCATGATTAATTTAGGTATTAATGTAAAGCAGTGCTCTTCAGAACAAACAACTGCATCACTAACATTAATAACTGAAAATTGAGTAATTATTATTTCAAATAAATCAGCTGAGATATTATCACTTTTAACAAGAACATTTTGTATGTTTTTTTCAGCAGATGTAAGGAACTCCTTACCCCCATGAAAGCAAATGGCATTAGCAACTAAGTTAACTACGTCAATATCCAGCTCATCTACCAATGGTCAAATGTGTTTGTTTATGTCAGATTTATATTGGTCAGATTAAAAGACGTGTATGATCTCAGTCGTCGCTTGCGTCTATAAACTCAATTCTATCTATCTATCTATCATCCGTATCACTGTCCAAATCTCCAGGAAAACGCGCTTCTTGACCAACCACCATCATGTACGGCGAATATTTTAATGAGACTTGATAGCCTGAATTAATGGCTAGCACAAAAAATCCAATGTGCTTGTCCCAATCTCGATGGTCATCAATATACGCCAAAATACATGTTTTAAGTGCCTGATTCAAGCGTTCAGCTAAGTTTCCTTGTGGATGGTAAGCGGAGATGTATTTATTCACGATACCCATCTCTGCACATTTAGCTTGAAAACGCGCAGATCGAAAGGTAGTCGCGTTGTCATTAACAATAGTTCATGGGTGCCCCATCTCTTTGTAAATTTTACAATTTGGGCTATTGTCGTGTCGACTTCTGCCGTTTCAGTGAGGCGTACGTCAAGCCAACGACTTCCAGCGTCCACCATCACAAACGCATAACAATTGCCACCTGTTGATTTTAATTTCTCAAAATAATCGATATAAATAGTCTTAAAGATACGCCTAGGCTTAGCTATCTCCATCATTCCCATTGGCAATCTGCGTTCAACCTTAGCCCGTTGACATGGCTCACATTCTTTAATCTACCCTTTACATCATCCTTCATTCTTGGCCAAAAGACACGCTGTTTTAGTTTTCTAGTGTTTTTTCAACTCTCAAATGGCCAGATGTTGGAGGATAGTGTAAACAGTGGAAATAATCAAAACGCAGAGTCAATGGTAAATAAATTCTATGCGTTGGTGTGCGTTTACCAATGTTTGCTGGTGAAAATTTACACAACAGATCTTTATAGATAGCTAAATCTACTGCCTGAGATTTTATTCTAGCAGCGTCTTGCTTATCATCAGTTAAAATCGATGAATCTAAATATTTTCGCATTTGGAAAGACCACTTGTCCTCCAACTGTGCGTGCTTGAGTTTAGCACGCGTTGGAAGCAATTCATACTGTCTATGTTCAACAGGTGGGACATGATGTTCATCTGCCTCAACCTGTGCATCACTGAGCTCCTCATCACTAGATGGTAATGGGACGAGATGAGCTCGTGCCCGTTGTAAGTGAGCACGCTTACGCCTAGGTTGTTTAGGAATACGAGTAACAAATTCATTTGGATCCCTGTCACCAGGTAAATCTGAACTTAACGCATTTTCAGTCTCAGTATCATCCGCAGACGAACTGGATGTCATAATCTGCGTTCTCACAGTTTTTCTAAACATTTTAGGCTGTGTTATCACAGGTTTTGGAATGTTTGCGATGGGCAACGCATCCTTTCGAGGTCGACCCCGCCCCCTCTTCACAGGGACGTCGACAACGACTTTCTTGGGTCTACCCCTCTTACGCTTTAGAGTGACTGGGGGTTCAATGACCTTTCGTGGTCTCCCAGGTCCTCTTTGGTTTAAAGGAGGCACTGTAGCTATTTGTTGTTTTATAACGCCTACTGACTGAAACAGCATCATGGGACGGCTCATCCCCCCTTAAAAGAGGAAGTTTGGTTAAGGGATCGTTAAAATTAATTACACCACTTAATAAACTTGTTCTAATATAGTTAGCACTAGCAGTTACGCTAGCCACATCAACCAAACTCGAACCAGTACCCATAGACTTAAATGACTTGCTAAGTTCAACAGTCCTAGGCACAGGCCACCTTTCAAAGTCATCGAAATAGGCCATGTAACAAGTCTCATCCACTAATGGACAATCCTCATCACCTATTTCGATTGGTGGGTCTATAGGTGCTCTACTTAACGCGTCAGCCACCTGATTTTTTGCACCACTGCAATGAAGGGCAACAAATCTGTACTCAGACAATGAGAATCCATCCAGTGAGAAGCCAATATACAAATATACAATTTCTCCAAAATGTTGGTTTGCATTTTTAAACATATTCGAAGCTTTGGCGTCATGAATCTTTCCTGGAAATCCTAGGATTTTGTAATTTTGTAAATTTTGTAAGATCACTGTGTAAACTTCTCAAAATTGCGCTTGTTTTTCAAATAAATTCAAGGACCTTCGTGGTCCGCAAACTCTCCTTTCCAAATTTTTACAAAGACTAACTTTTATTCTATTATCTTACAAATATGCTTATCTTATCTTTTTAATCCCTTAATCCCTTTCCCCTCCCTAATTAGTGGGGTCGTCATTAGTGACCGCTGCCCTGTGTTCCCCCAGTGTCGACTATCGGACCCAACTTCTACACTCGGTCATCCGACAATCGCAGCGGCGGGCTGTACGACTATTTGTCGTCAGCTCCCGATGTCTACTCCTCGCCGTCGTCATCCTGTGTGGCGTCGTCGATAATGTCCCATTTCTTAAGTTGGTCAACCGGCGCCGTCACTCGGTAGTATTTAGGCGGGGTTTCGAAACTCTCCACTTCGAAAACCGTATCTGAAATTTTTCTGCATACCCGTAAGGGCCCCGATACAAACTTGCTAATTTTCCCGCCTTATTTTGAATCGCAATTGCCTTGCGCCGCACTACAATAACGTCCCCGATGATAAACGTCTTGTTTGGTCAAGATATTTGCTCCAGTCGCTTCCGTCTTCTTTTTGTGTTAGGCCCGCCAACATGGGAATTATTGTCCGATTCATCCTCTCGACTTGGCCGTTCGCTCGCGGATTTTCGGTTGATGTTAAGACGTGGTGCACGCCCAGCTCCGCACACAGATCCGCAAACGCCTTATTCGTAAATGCTGTGCCCCGATCCGAAATGAATCTCGTCGGGACCCATAACCTCGTACACATTGCTCGCACCTCTCGACAGGTTTCAACTGCTCCCGTTGACTTCACCGCTGCCAAAATAGTAAATTTTGAAAAATTACACGTCGCCACTAAAATATGGCGTAACCCATGTCCACTCTTGGTAAATGGCCCCACATGATCCAAATGGACAGTGTGCCACGGCACTTTCTCCCTCGTAATTATATTTAATTTTTCTGGCCTGCGCCCGCCCGGCTCCTTGTGCATTAAACACGTAACGCACGATCCAATAATCGATTTTACGAAGTTTCGCAGTTTCGGGAACCAGAAACGCTGCCACATCGCCTCGATCTTCGCATCTACACCTGGATGTGCAAATTGCTCGTGCACATCTCGCACGATTTGTTGTCGTATCGCTCGAGGTAAGTATAACAGTGTTCTCGTACGATTTCCGATTTTTCCACAATAAATTTTTCCTTTTTGCAGTTTATGTTCTCGCACCTTTTGCTCCATTCGATCGTCGCGCAGTTCGCTCTTCTCTCGCAAGACAAGTGCATTGAACATCTCGTCACAATCTGGATCTTGTCTTTGCACCGCTAAAATCCAGTCGTCGCCGTTCATTTTGATTTGTTGCAGGTTGAATCGTCTCACCACTTCGTCCTGGTCGTTGTCTCGTACCACCGCGTTGCGACTCAACGCATCTGCGTGTCCCATGAGCAGCCCCGCTCGATGAACCGCAGTGAAATCGTACTCGAGCAATTGCAGCACCCTATTCGAATTTCCATTTAATTAAGTAGTGGAAGTGTTGATGTGAGTGATGAGCAAACGCGATGTACGAAAATGAGTAGGCTTACTCGCGATGTGCGCGCGTGAGTACGCGTTATGCAGGCACACAGGATGAAATAAACACTCAATGGTTTTATAAAAAGTAAAACCAAAATGGTTTAATAGCCAAATAATAATAAAAACTTACTACAAACTAAGAAATTAAGAGAGAACACAGGAGGAGTCATCTTGGCTGGCATTAGAGGCAGTGTGTGATGTCACATGGCATGAGACAGTGTAAGATGTCATGTGACTACTAGACAGTGCAAGTAGGTACAAATCTAAACTTGTACTGGTGCCATCTGTTGGCAAAACATACAAACAAATAACAGACTTAGTTATAAGACAACTAGAAATAACGCCTGTAAATAAATGCATAAATAAACAATAATATATAATAAATATATCTGGAGTATTAAACCCTAACAAAGTGAACGCCCCCATGATCCAGACATATTTGGATCAAAGATATACAAAAATACAATGAAACACTAAGAAAATAATACACTTTAAAGACCCGTGAAAACTTTAGTACTACATAAGAACCGAACCCGACTACCATCAAGCCATTTGGTAAAAATGTCGGCAACATTTAATTCCCCAGGTATCTTATGTAAATCAAAGCATTCACGGTCATACCATTCGCGTAACCAGTGGTACTTTACACGAATGTGTTTTGTTCGACTATCTTCCACGTCATTAGTAATAAACTGTACGCTTGACATTGCATCAGAATAAATGACTGGAATGGAACGATAGTTGAACAAATGACAAGACTCAAATACACTACATAACCAATAAACTTCTCGTACGCAATTAACCAATGCGACAAACTCGGCTTCTATCTCCTTTTTTTTTGCTCCACTTTCTCTTCTGTGGCTTTTGTCTCTGTTATTGATCATCTTTTGATAATATAATGCTGCATTCTATTCTGCAATGGAATGTACGAATGTAGTGTTTATCTAATGGTCAGTGTTGCACGCGTTACACATAAACAGTAACTAGTTACAGTTATAGTTGGGGGAGAAAACTTCCAAGCCCTGCCTCCTCGTGGCCTCCCCTGGGCACTCCAGTGTGTCACTTTGTTTTTCGCTGCAGTGGTGCTAATGGGTCCTCTGGTTATCTATCTATCCTTCTTCCTTCTTCTCTTTATTGCTCCTCTTTCTCTTCTGTCTTTTGTTGTTAATAGCTATCAGTTGCGTGGACAGTTTTGGTTGGTAGAGTACGCCTGGATCGGTACGCCCGAATTAGTAAGCCTGGATTAGTATGCCCGGCTGGCCGTTGACACCAGCCCGGTACGGCGGGGTTGAAACGACGGGGTTAGTACACTGGGGTTGAAACCAAGGGGTTGGTACGCCGGGATGGATATGCTGGGATAAGTCAGTTGTCAGAAGTCAGCTGTAAGAAGTTGGTAGTGGGAAGTTGTTAGTGGTAGGAAGTTGGTAGTCGTAGGAAATCGGTAGTCGTAGGAAATCGGTAGTAGTAGGAAGTCGGTAGTGGTAGGAAGTCAGTTATATGGACAGATTTGGTCGGTAGTTCGCCCGGAGAAAACTTCCAAGCCCAGCCTCCTTGTGGCCTCCCCTGGGTACTCCATTGCAGCACTTTGTTTTTCCGCTGCAGTGGTGCTAATGGGTCCTCTGGTTATCTATCTCCTTTTTTTTGCTTTGCTTTCTCTTTTGTGGCTTTTGTCCTGTGTGTTTTTCGATGTTCTTGATGATTGTCATAGTGTTTCTTCTGTTATTCGTTTTATTAAGCTCTGTAGGATATATAATTTGGTTTGATTTAATGTTGCTTGCTTAACATGTGCTTATCTTGTTTTATTAGTTTTGGTGTCTGTCTTTGTATGTCAATGTTAATTAGTCAGTTTTAATGTGAGTCTCTCTCCTTTTGTCAGTTAATGGCGTGTATGGCCGCAGTTGCCGCTTACGCCGGTAAACCCTATTCTCTCTCTCTCTCTACAGTTATAGTTAGTTTTAAAAAAAGTAACTAGTTACTACAGTTACAGT
>AFFK01020974.1:0-13876 GCA_000239455.1 Strigamia maritima
ACAAATAGAGAAATAGAATCTAAAATCCCAAAGAAAGTTGAAACAAATGAAATGTGTTTGTATTGCTCAGGGTCACATGATCCCGCCGAATGTCTAAGTAATTTGGAGGAAAATTTTAGGAGCGAAAGAGTTTGAAAAGAGGGGCTATGTTTCGTGTGCTTTGACAGGGGACACATGTCTCGAAATTGCGTTTCGGAGAATAGATGCGATTACTGTGGAAGACCACATCATGTATCTGTGTGTCGAGGGAAGTTGCATGAGTTAAGAAAACGAGAAATGACTAACCAAGAAAAAGAAGTCGGGAGAATTAGCATCCAGAGTGCATGGTACAGAGCCAGGGCTTTGGACGAACCATGCAATCCGTGTGGGGAAATCCATAACCCAGTAAACTGTTTTCTAAAATATAAAGAAAGGAAGGAGTTCGTCAGAAATCACAAATTGTGTGAGAAATGTCTTAATTTGGGTCATATTATATATGATTGCAATGAACGAAGAGTCTGTGGGGGATGTGGAGGTCCGCATCACCCTGCTTTGTGCGATAAGTTAATTTACAAAGAATAAGTCGATTTCGAGTGCGTTATTTCAAGGAAAATAATTCATTTTGGGAGAAAAAGTGGAAAAAGAAGTTCCGCAAGGGAGGAAGGTTCTCAAAAGAGATAATTAGAAATATGTTTGTAAGGAATATTTGTGATCTGTGTTTTTTCCTGTGTTTTTATCATTTTTTTTCTTTTTCGCGGTGGCAAGATGTTTCGAACAAAAAGAGTCTTGAAGATCTTTTTGTCCGAAACAATGTCTAAACGCATACTTACTTTTTTGTTTGAAATCTTCTCCAAGAAGGAGAAACAAATTTCATCGAAAATTACTTCTAAATTTAATTTCGGCTTGAAATGAGGTGTTTTTGTTAAAATAAAGGAAAAAGAGATATTTGTATGTTGTACTCAGTGAATTCATCTGTTTGTTTTTTGTTAACGTTGAAGCAAAAGGATATTTGCCGAAACACTTTTCGATATTTTATTCTTTTGGATTACTAAAAATCGCTTCTATGTTTTATTTTCTTTTTGTAAAAGTTTGATATTAAAAAAAAAGAGAGAAAAGAAAAATATCGAATGAGAGAATAAATGTTGTCTTCATGTTGATTTGTTTGTCCTGTGTCTTTGGTCTTGTATTGTGAGAAGTTGATTTTGGTATTCGGAGGTTTCAGTCGTGAAATACTTTGGCATGATTTTTGCGACGCCTTGATTTCGGTTTCCGCTGCGTCTTCCAGAACAGGAATGTAGGTATTTACTAAATCCAACATGTGATTTCAGCCTAATTATGGCTGTGTTAATGTCAAAGATTGTCATAACACAGCCCTGAATTATTTTCTTTGTAACAAAGGCCCCTGTGTTATAATAATTGCCAATTAGGCATTTAAGATATTGTCTGTAATTTCATTTTGGCAATTATTGATCATTAACAGTTATTTTGGTATTATTAATTTAGTTAATGGTCTTGGCTAGTTTACGAAATTGGTAGTTTTTGTTTTCATGTCAAAACTGTATTTTCTGCACCAATTTGGTCCATTTGTTTGTCATTTCTCCTTTTAGAGAACTGCATGTCAAGTGATCTAGATGTATGACATCAGTTCTCTATTTTACAAAGCATTTCCATCACCTAGGTGATGAGTGGCTATTTTTAGCAATGACTTAATGCTTTTATTCAGCCCGAGACTACAATTGGTCCCGGGCCTTCTCCTTCCTGCCCAGGTTCAGCCGAGATGGCGCCTGTGAGGCGCTCCTGCCAATAAACAAGTTGTTTTACATGTTTGGACTGTTTGAGTGTGAGTTTTCTCGAAATTATAAGAATTATAACAACACTGGCATATAAGCAGTTTGTCTGCGGCCGCCGAGAGCTTTTACGCGGCCGAAGAAGTACGCAAAGTCACGTCGCCGGTTCCGAGACGTAGTGCGCGAATCGAAGTTCACGTACGTTAGCCAGAAGCCGCTCGTCCCACATGCGGCTGGAATTCAGCGGGAATTCCCTACATTGTACCGCAGCAAAGCACCATTCGGTGCACTTTTGGTTTTCACCTTATTGCGGTATTTTTGATGTCCAGTGCGTACCAGTTGAGTCGAAATTCTGAAATTACTGCCAGGTACCAAGCAAGGTACGAGGAACACAGCCAGCCTATCGCCGGAGCTCTCAGATGCATATTTAGGGCCGACTTTTAGGTCGACGGGAATCGCGGCAACTTTTGGCCGCAGCCGGGCCACCGAGTCCCGCCGAGCGATCTCGGATTTTCCATCCAAAATCCAAATTTCCAAAAATTGTAAAAATTTGATTTCCACCAATTTCTTGATCATTACGGAGCTCGTGGGTCCTGGCCAAACGTATTCCACAAGGAAGAGGAGATGGGCGTTGCCACGACACGATGAGATACTCCTATAGAAATTAAAATGTGGAAATTTGGTAATTTTCGCAGAAAAAAGAGGAAGAGGTTGAATTTTTTTGGGTCCATTAACAGCTTGGGACATCCCATTAAGCTGGTCAAGACCGGGGATACCCGTTGATGACTGTTGATACCGGTCAATAGTCCGCTTCGACGTTGATGCCGGGAAATCCAGATAATGGTGGGGAAGGTGATGCATCAGTATCCAAACTATTGGTGAGTCCGCCCATCACGAGAGTAGATGCAGAGGTGTTTGTGGTTTTCTTAGAGATCCTAAAAGGGCAGAAGAAAATCACAAAGTACTCAGTCCTCAATAGGTGGTAGCTGAGGACAAGTTTCAACTTAGGAAATACTTATCTGAATACAGCTGGTATTTTCCCTTGGCGTCTCGGTTGATTCAATGCGCAGAGTCAGGACTTCGAGGAGTGGCTATAAGCTGTCATAGATGGAAGATAGTGTTGTTATTCGAATGGGGAGGTATTTGGGTAACATGCCATACTTGAAGAGTCCTTACCTGGTCGAAATAGGTGTTTAGATCCGATCGAGCAAGTAACGGCTTATGGTTAAACCCGAAAACCCGAAAAGGTCTAAAACCAAGAGAAGAGAGAAGGGATGAAGAGACGAACTCTGACGACCGTTAGGTATACTGAACTTTCAGTCGGACCAGGAGTTTTCACTCGCCAAGTTGTTGATAATTTCTGAAATTAATTTCAGATAAGAGTAATTTCGCTTTAGTTAGAAAATAGTTTATCTGGGAATTTCGATGCACTTCAAAAGCAATCAAGGAAATATTTGTTTCTCATAATATACTCGATTTTTTGGTAAAAGGGGAAAAAACAGGAAACTTGGAATAAAAACTAGTAAAATAAGAAATCCATATTATGTATTAAAACATCAGGAAACCTTTTTATTGTAAAAATTTGTGAAGAAAAAAAAATAGAAATAACTTTTAAGATATGTTTTAAACCCAAAAAAGCAGTGAAAAACTTTCTAAAAATTTGCTGATTGTTGAAAAATGGAAATATGTATTCGACTCGCGCCAAAATTCGGAATGTAGAAGTCGCGAGTCACATGGAGCGAAGAGTGTTTTCCTCGAGAGTTAATTCGAATAAATAAGGAGAGAGATCCGACAAGTTTTGTAGAGAAAAGACGTGTCTTTATTGATTCGAAAACGAAAACAAAAAATACACATAAAAAATGACGAAGAACTGAAAAATGCAATTGAACACTTACGATGAAAAGGAGAATTTGAAAGAAAAGAAATAATTAAGAGAAATAAGGAGAAAAGGCGGCATTACATTGAGAAAAATCTTGGTTGATAAAGAGGAGAAAAGGGAACACAACGCAATGTACAAAACACAGAGAATTAATACGATTACGGTCAATTTTCTTGTTTTTCTTGTTGTCAAGCGTGGAACCGATTAGATCAGCCAAGTAACGATAAGAGAGAAGATACGGGACCACAGTTGCTTGATACAGATGCTTCTCATCAAGGTTTGGGCGCAGTCCTATGCCAAGATGAGGATGTCTGGAATGAAAAGAAACAGGAATTTATACCAACCCCAAAACCTGTGGCATTTGCCAATAGAGTTTTGCGGGAAGCAGAAGTACTCGACACCCGAGTTAGTGTCTAGCGGTGGTTTGGCCATAGAACGGTTCAAGCCATACATTGAGTTTACTACTTTTATTCTAGAATCTGATGCGCAGGTTCTTAAATGGTTAATGAGTACACCAGAACCCTCGGAACGTTTTGGTTGGTGGGCCATACGAATCCAGAGTGAGGCATTCAAAATAATTTATCGTCAAAGCCGATTAAATTGTGTTGCAGACGCCCTCTCGCGTGCTTCGTTGGCAACTGAGGACATCCCTGCAGACGATTATCTAGAAACGAAAGAACCAACTCGTTACTGGTCCGATTGGAACGGTAACGAACCAGGTATTAAATCCAAAAGTGAGTATTTTTGTAATTGTGAAGTAAAATTTTATCATCCTGATGATCCAGTTGATTCGTCCTCAAAGGAGGAGATCAAATCAACTGAATTATCAGGAGAGGGGGAGGGTGATACAGATGAAGGACGCTATATAGCGCACTAACTGATCTTTTAAATGAAGTACCACCAACCGAGTAGATATAATCAGAGCAACGGAAAGATTCGTTCTGCATTTTAATTACAGAATATCTCATGCTGGATGATGAACAGAAGAAAAAGACAAATGAAAAATTCTCGAAGGAATTCAAGGAGAAAGCCAAAGGATTTCTACTGGACGCTCAAATGACAGAGGCCAACACCGAAACTATTGACCCAGATCCATATGCTAAGATTGTGAAGTTTCATCCAACTTTGGAAGAAGAGTTGAATGACTCAGGAGCAGGATTTAAGGCGTACATCCCGCCAACCTTGATAAGTTGAGTTATCTTTGCGTGTCATGGTCACCCACTTAGTGGTCATGCTGGGATTAGCAAGATCCTACACCGGGCCCAACAATTATATTTTTGGCCTAAAATGAGTAAAGATATTAAGAGATATGTTAGGGGTTGCCTACATTGCTAACAGTATAAGCCGTCTAATAAGAGACAGCATGCTGGCCCGTAAGTGCCCCATAACATGGCTTATCCGTGGGAAACCATATGTGTGGATCTCTGCGGACCCAAGCCAACTGCCCAAGGTCTCACAAAATGGATTCTTGTGATTGTGGATCAGTGTACTAAATATGTAGAATTGTTCCCACTGGCCACGGCCAGTAGTGCAATTATTGTGAAAAAGATAAACGAAGTCGCTTGTCGTTAGGGACATCCGTCCAAAATTATAAGCGATAACGGGAGCCAGTTTGTAAGCACTATCTTCCGTGATTTCTGTGAGTATCGGCATATGAAATTAAGTCCAACTAGCACTTATCATCCGAATGCCAACCCAACTCAGCGGGCAAATCGGGATTTGAAGATTATGTTGGCCATATTTACCGATATTCACTCAAAGTGGCCGAGATATTTAGATTAATTTGCATTTGTATCTCGAACCAACGTTTCTGAAGCATTAGGAAGTTCGCCGATGTTACTTAACACCGGTAGAGTAGTCACATTACTATTTGATCCGAGATTTTTAAAGATGCGGTGTCTTTCGATAAGACACAACCTGAATTATATGTCAAAGGACTTATATCTTATCAAATGCAGTTAAAGGCTTAATGTCGGGCATGTCCGCAAAGCGAGACGGTCCGTGGGAAGTTACCAAGATACTTGGCATATGCGCTCCGCAAGCTAGAAAATGGCGCCATCAAAAAGTCGGTAAACGTCAAGGATTTACTCCCGTACATTCCAGCATTTCCAATTGAAGTTTGGTCAGAAGACCAAACTAAAGCAATGGATGAAGATCCACCTAACGCAACGTGGGTAGATGACAGTCTAGTTGATTATTTAATAGAAAAGAATTCCCCAGGAATCTGCAACTCGCGGAACTCACAAAATGGAGGCGAAGATCGAATGACCTCGACTCCACCTAGTGATAAACCGAAAGGTTAACATCATAAAGTTCATCTCTGACGTGATGCGAAAAAACGCGGAGATCCGCCGAAACCTCATCCCGCCAAACGAGAACCCCAATCCCAAATATACGGAAGGGTTTGTTACATAAAATCCAGTGATTTTATGAAACAATCCAATAGGTATAGTATTAATGTCTAATAAAATAAATTTAATAAATTACAGAAAAGAAAATTAATTATGTTGCAATATTTTTCTGACCATGCGATGTCATGTGACACCACGTGACCAATTTCAACCAATCAGGAGTCACCATGTGGACAACCCCGTACTTGCAATTTTTGACAAGTGTCATAAAAGTGCAAGACAGCTAACAGGTGACAGTGTCAAATGACCCCGCATCCCGCAAACGAAAAGAATTTTCGAGAATACTGTTTAATCCTGGAATATTCCGTGTTGAAGCAGAAAAACGAGAGGCAGTTGACATCTCACAGGCAAACTGGCAAGTGAGTAGAATTTTTATTTTTGGCTAAAAATAACACTAAAAAACTACAGAGGCTTTGAATGGCCAAATTACAAATATATACAGAAACAAAGTTGTACAGTAGCTCACTGAACACATAAATATATTTAACACAATATCAATAATAAAGAACTTATATAATAATAAATATATATATAATAAATTCAAACATAAAAACGTAATATCGCAACAAATTCCCCCATTTGGATTTATTCCTTCTGAAAATAAAATAATCAATCGTATGAATCAAGGTATTTACACAGTTCCGTAATTTTTCCCTTATTCACACGTTTTGTCAACATATCTGCCAAGTTCTTTTTTGTATAAATATATTGCAAATTAAGTAAATCGTTCTTGTAATGTTCTCTGACAAATTGTAGCTTTACGTCTATATATTTAGTTTTGAAATTCTCCACATCATTTCGGATAAAGTGCATACCAGCCTGGTTGTCACAATTCACAATTATCTTTTCAAAAACTAAACCTTGAACATTGCTAACTTCCTCTAAACAACGCTTAAACCAAATTATTTCTTTGACTAGTTCAGATAACACTATTAGCTCCGCTTCCATAGCGCTCATAGTGACTAAGCCTTGCTTTGTCGTTCGCCAAAGAATTAAGTTATTCCCAATTGTTATTAAGTATCCCGTTACTGACTTCCTGTCTGTAATGTAGTCGCCCAACTGGCGTCTACATGGCAATTAACCTTTAGATTTGACTGATTATTAAAATGTATACACTTGTCTTTAGTGCTAACAACATAACTCCAGAGATGCATCATGCAATTCCAATGCACAAGCTTTGGTTTTGCATTTTACCACGCCAAAATGTTAATCGCTACACATATGTCAGGTCTTGTATACCTGGCTATAAACAATAGTATGCCAACCATAGTCCGGTATGGATACAGACTTGCATCCAAAATGTCATCATCAAGATTTAATTCATTCAGATCGAAACCCACTTTAAATGGCTCTGTAGCCTTCTTAAGCACCACATTATTTAATCGTTTCGAAATCTCTTCAATATATGAGGTTTGACTGAACTTCATCCCTTGTTTTTCTCTAAGGATGTCGATACCTAAGAATCTTTTTGTTTTTCCCAAATCTATGCATTTGAATGACTTATTCAATAAACTGATTACATGTGATTTGGTTTTCTCATTCTTAGCAAAAATAATAATATCATCGACATAAAACAGAATAATGGCATCCCAATTAAACCTGTATACACATTGAGTTGAAGTGAACTTAATGAAACCCAAATTAACAATTTCTTCACTCAATTTTATGTACCATTGTCTACCCGCTTGTTTCAACCCATACAAAGACTTCGTTAATTTCCAGACTTTGTTCTTTCCTGCATGTAAAATATCAGGAATAGACATGTAGGTGTCTTCGGGCAGATCCCCATATAGATAAGCGCATTTCGCATCAAGGTGTGTATCAACCCATTTCAGAAATAAAACTAAGATCACAAAGAACAATCTTACGATAATAAAATTTACAACTGGGTTATACACTTCGGTAAACTCTGTCCCATAATTCTGCAAGAATCCCCTCGCAACAAGTCGTGCTCGATGGCGTATGACTTTGCCCTCGGAATTCCTCTTGCGAACAAAGACCCATTTATGGTCTAACACCTTCATTGGGGACGTACGAGTTATTTCTTTAAAGACATTCCTCTCTCTGAGAGTTTCGATTTTGTCACCCATAGCTGCTTCCCAATCCGACTTGTCAGGAGAAGCTATGGCTTCAGAATACGTAAGTGGGTTTGCTAGATCCACATTGGAACATTCCAAACCCTCGAAATACACAGTTAAATCGACTAAATCAGTTGCAAATGTTGACGGCAAATTTGATTCATCTGGAGAATCAAGATCTGGAGAATCCTCAGCTGACCTCCCGTCGCCAACATCCTGAATATCCCATGTACCCACATGTGGATTTGAGTATTGAAAGGATTTCTTAACACTCTTGGTCGAATAATCAATATCATTCTCATCACAATATTTAATTACTGCCTTTGCAGAACGAAAACTTTGACCTTGATATGACAGGGTAGCATCGTATCGATTTGGATGTCTCCCTGTTGCGGGTCGCTGCTTGACTACCCGCTCCCAATTACCCCCAGATTTAACCTGCCCTTCATTCTTAACAATAACTTTTGTAGTTGGCAATGTCGGGGTTACATTGGGTTTAGGAATAGGTGGGTTAATAATTTTATTCCCCCGGTCCCCATTATCGTCTGATCCAAAACTAATTGAATGCTTCGTAGCATTTGCATATGAGGTTTCTATAAACTTCACATCTTGAGTGTTATAGATCTTATCGTCGTCGGGATCATATATCCTATATCCCTTGGTATTCCAGGAATACCCTACTAGAATACATTCCTTGGATATGGGCCCCAATTTACTGACACGTTATGGCTTGGGCAACAATCTATAACCTCTTGAACCGATAACTCGAAAATAGTGCCTTTCGACTGTTCACCGGTCTTCTTCAGTAGTTTATGATGATAATACTACATTTCTTCCTTTATATATTCTACACATTGTTGGGTGAAACGTCAGATGAATGGTTCATACTGGAATTATCTAGAATGATGTAAAAACATGTATAAACATGTTTGGTATTGTTGTGTTTGAGGAACGTTTTTGAGACGTTTCACCCAACAATGTGTAGAATATATAAAGGAAAAAATGTAGTATTATCATCATAAACCACAGAAGAAGACTGGTGAACAGTCGAAAGGCCTATGGTAGATAGAATAATGAAAGATTTAACTAGAAGTATATCCATAATGTCATTACACTAAATTTTAAATCTTAATTAGGATATGCATTAAAAATAGATGTTTTAAAATAAATTCCTTGGATACGGGCCCCAATTTACTGTCACGTTGTGGCTTGGGCAACAATCTATAACCTCTTGAACCGATAACTCGAAAATAGTGCACATTGGGCTTGCGATCAAACAACCACTCATAGGAAGTTTGACCCTCTAAAAGTCTCTGGCTCAAACGATTCTTAACGTGTGTATAGGCCATCAAAACTTCGGCCCACCAGACCCGATCTAGATTATCATCAACGATAGTAGCCCTTAATGCCTCAATGGCTAACCTGTTGAAACGTTCGGCCACACCATTCATGTGCGGCGAATATATGTTAGTAACCTCGTGTTTGATATTATGGGTTTTACAAATCTCTGCCAATTTTGCATTGCAATATTCTGTTCCATTATCGGAACGCAAACGTTTAATTTTTGCTTCAGTTAATCTCTGCATATAACCAATATAATCAATAAAACAGCCAATAACTTGAGAGTTGTTTTTCATTAAGTAAACTTTAATCCATCTTGTATAATCATCCATGAAGGACATAATATTTCGCTCCACCTTTGCTCTTATATTTGGTGGGACCCCACAAATCAGTATGAACCAAATCCAAAACCCCCGAAGATGTAATTTTGATGTTAGCTTTGCCATACTTTTTGGTTTGCTTAGCTTTTATGCAAGTAATGCAGTTCATTTTCTTTTTAGTCAAATCTGGCAGACCCCGCGCAATATTCTTCTTTGACGTATTAACCATCGAGTCTACATTAATATGCATCAATCTTCGATGCCATAATTCAAAATTCCCAGATGATTTATCTTCAGTAACGTTAACTTTATTTTGACTAACCCCATTAATTGCCTTTGGCCCCAAAGTATCGGAATTCGAAGTACATTTAGTTGCAGTCAACTTAAAAAACCCTTTAGACCTCATAAATTTCAATATTGGTTTTTCATTCTTGTTTCTAACCAATATTTCATCTTTCTTGCCAGACCACGTGCACCGGCTTCCATGGCACGTGACCCACTAATCAAATTACGTTTGCAGGTTGGGGCATATCCCACATTATTCAAAATTATTTTCTGCTGGGTATTGTTCACCAAATGAGTAAATTCGACAGTACCTACACCCTCGACGTTAAAGGTCCCTGAATAAGCATTCATTTGATAAGGCTTGCGACAATTGAGAAAATAAATTCTTATCGTAACATAAATGCGTTCCCGAGCCGGTGTTCCAAATCCATTCGTTTGTTACGGAGGGCACACTCATAACATCAATTATTAAAGCCTCTGCATCCAACGGGACAGAGTAGGACACAGAACCGCCCCCACCACTGATGTTCGGCTTCCCCTTCCTACAAGATGCGGAATAAAGGCCCAAAACCTTACAAATCGAACAGGTTACTTCCTTCTTCGATTTCTTGCGACAATCCTTTGAATAATGCCCTTTTATCCCACAATTGTAGCAGATAATTCCCGTATTGGATTTACCCCTACCAGATTTTCTTTTATCTGTCGATAAAGCATTATCCCCATTATTCCCCGCCTTAACTCTACTGTTATTCGGGTGTGCAGTCCTTGCTTTTAAATTTTCGAATTCTACAATTAACATCGCTTCCACTTTACTGGGAATAAATTCTGCATCTTCCCAACGATGCATAATACTAACTACGTTATGGTATTGTGGCGGCAAGGTACATGTCATCCGATATGCGACATTATCATCGGAAATCTTTTTGCCCGCCAACTCCAAATCCCTAGCTAACTGGGTAATACGATTAAGGAACAAAATGATACTTTCATTTTCCCCCATTTGGGCCAAATGAAATTCACCCAATAATCTCGATATGCGTGCTTAAGATTTGGGTTCAAAAGTCTTGCCCAATTTCTCCCATCGTTCAACTGGCCCAGTCAACCCATCCAATAAACATTTTAGTTTATCCTCAATACCAAGGAAAATTATGCCCCCTGCTTTCGATTGGTCCGTGTCAAATTTAGTGACCACATCCGCTGTCGCACCAGGCACAACAACGTGCTTCGGATCTATGAAATGACTTAACCCTTTACTTGCTAAGCAGGCTAGCATATCCCTTTTCCAACAAACGTAGTTAAATTCATTGAGTTTTTTAAAACTCAACACACTATCGCGTTCTGTCATAATTAATTAAAACGCAAATCCCCAAAAAAAAATTTAAATCCACTAATTATGCGAATTAAAATTATTAATTCCACAAACCCCATAAGCAAAATTAAATTGAAATTGCAAAAACTTCGGAAAAATTTAAATTAAAAATTCCCAAAACCCTAAACTCATTAACTATACTCGTTAATGTGCAAAAATATTTTTGACCTTGAGTCGAAAATTCCAAAAATTATTAACTGAGTTTAATAAGTCTAAACTAATGCTCGAAAACTACAAGCTCAATACTAGTTGTGCTAGGATTAAAAACCACGCACAAATTATTAAACCGAAAATTCGAAAAACTACGAATTTTTCCCTAAAAATCATAGATAAATTAATATAATTCGTTAACTTTGTTAACACCAAAATAACAGCTGATTTAACGCTGATAGACAAGCAAAAATTGTCAAAAATTCCACTCAACTTTGTAGAATTGCACGAAAAATCAATTACTAATGCCAAAACTCTCAAAAACCTTCGAGGATCAGATCCAATCCTACTCGAAACTGAAAAAACGCTCAAAAAAATAAAATAAAATCACGACAATTTTCCCAGCCAAAATTAGGTAGGGATGCACCATGTACCAGATCCTCGGGGATGTGAAGAAAGCCCCTTAAGGTTAGATAGCCTCGAAGGTGAAAAAGTGAGCGATAGGAGACAAAACAAACAAAAATAGAACAGATCTCCACTAAAGGAGTGAAGGCTTCAAGATGTAGGCTTCTGTGATGACTTCCTGGCTTAATTGTCCATGAATTTTTGTCATCAATTGCACTAGAAGTTCTTGAAGTGGCTCCAAAAATCGAATTTTCACATAAAAGTCCAAAAATTGCACAAATAGCTGCTCCAATCGAAAATTGTTTCAAAAATGACGAAAAAACCTTTCCAAAACAGCCAAGGAGCTGTGTAATACGATATGCGTCAAACAAACAGCTACACCGGCTCGAAACTTGCAAAATAAGCAGCAAAATCAGCATCAAACACGACGTTACGCATCCAAAACAATCCGATATCCAATCTCGCTCGATCCAAAAATTCTGAAAATAGCACTCGTGCTTAAAAGAAATGAACCAGCGGCAATAAAAGGTCCAAAAAAGAAATGATAATTGAATTACCTTTGTTTGTCTCGCTTGGAGCGGAGACAAACTACAACTGCTTCCTTTTAGGCCTCCAAAATGTGAGTTAGGCCTCGCAAATTCTCAGAACAGTTCCGCATGCGATATGAGCGCAAGAACGCTCAAAAACACAGAAAAAACACACAAATGCATCAAAACGCAGTGGCTGGCTTGCTGGTACCCATAACCATGTTGTTTAATCCTGGAATATTCCGTGTTGAAGCAGTAAAACGAGAGGCAGTTGACATCTCACAGACAAACCGGCAAGTGAGTAGAATTTTTATTTTTGGCTAAAAATAACACTAAAAAACTACAGAGGCTTTGAATGGCCAAATTACAAATATATACAGAAACAAAGTTGTACAGTAGCTCACTGAACACATAAATATATTTAACACAATATCAATAATAAAGAACTTATATAATAATAAATATATATATAATAAATTCAAACATAAAAAACGTAATATCGCAACAAATACTCCTAAGTCGGAGGTTCTCGATACGAGAAGTCTTTTCCCTTGAAGTATTCGGGCTATAGAAAGTACGAAGTGTTATCTCAACTGTAAGTATATTTCTTTCTAATTCGGGAAAGGAATTTATCTAAGTTTCTCCCGAATAATATCGCAAATATGTTTAAATATAAGTCCGATAACGGGCAATGTATTTCAAACTACATTTCTCTCATAAAAAGTCAGTCAATTTTATGAAAATTCAAATGAGTTTGCAAAATGAAACTGAATAGGAGTACCTTGAATTCACACAAGATGGCGCTCAAGAGAAAGTCGTCTTGTACCGAATTTTCTCGATGTTTGCCTCCTTTATTTTATCATGGGGTGACATGTACGTTTTGGATCTTCCTCAGGCAATGGTCAACCGCGGTGGAAGCTCGCAGCTGGCCAAAATGGTGAAAAATTGAAAATTGGCACTTCTGAACTTCGACGCGAAATCGATTCCGGTCCGGCGGGAGCCGAGGGCCCGAATGCGGCCAAAAAGTAACGCGATTCCCGTCGATCGAAAAGTCGGCTCGAAATCCGCCGAATTCGGTTCCGCCGAATAGCGAATCGTGTTCAGGATGCTTTGATTAGTGTCCGACCTTAAATTCAGATTTTTCCTGCAAGCGGTTTTCTCGGAATCTGAGAAATACCGCTTTGAAACCGAAATCCAGGTTTCAAAGATGTCGGACTTCTCGGCGATACACGTCTCGATAGTCTCGATTGGTTTGGCGGCGTCGGCACAGCTTGGCTTCGGGCAGGCGGCGACGTTGGTTCCCGGTCCGTGCGATAATCCTCGATTATCGCACAACGTTTCGAAA
>JH431801.1:0-10235 GCA_000239455.1 Strigamia maritima
AAGTGGTTCTCGAGTTATTTGAATATTTCCAGGGTGGTATTGTGTTTGGTCGGACATTTCAGCTGAGGAGTGTACGATATTGCAGCAACTTTGGGATAACTTCACAGCTGAAAAAAGCCAAGATTTGATAAGTTTCATGTCCCGGCAGATCAAAGCAGTAATTAAAGCTAATGAGGATGCAACTAAGTACTATTTTCAGCTACTGTCCCGGGTATTTTGATTTGCTTTTTGTCTGTCCCAGGTATTTTGATTTGATGAATAACTTTTAATTGTTGTTTATTTACTTAACCAGTTGACCATTTTTATACTTTTTATGCAGATTTTTGTTCCTAATGACATGATACACAACATGGAGGCATTTTTTTTTCATTTATTGTCTGTTATGTACTTTAAATCAACAATAAAACTTTATTTTTGAATGTGGAGAGGTGTCCCAGGTATTTTGATGTTGACTTGTATGAATTATTTACTCGACAAACTAATATTGTTAATCATTAAACTCAAAAGTGAGAATAATAACTAACTGGAGTTTGAGTTTGGCGCGGACAAATCGTCAGCACCATCTAATGTCAGAATAACAAGTTGTTTCCGATTTTGGACCGTCACAAACTGATTTTTTTATGTTCTGAAAACTGATTTTTTTATGTTTTAAAAACTGATTTTTTTATGCTCAATTTAATTCACAACTGATTTTTTTATGCTCAATTTAATTCACAACTGATTTTTTTATGCTCAATTAAATTCAAAACTGATTTTTGTGCTTGGATTAAAAAAAATTTATCAAGTAGGCTAGTGTGTCCTGGACTACACCATGGTGCACCATGGTGTAGGTGCACCACTTTTTCAATCGACCGTAAAATACATTCAACATAAAAAAAATGCTCGCACGATAATTTTTTCAAACATATCAAAAATGTAACACATGGCGTTAAAAATTAATTGATGCGAAGTCATCTGGTGTCATTTATCGCAAGTTTCCTTCGTAACTGGAAACGACTGTAATTCATCGATGAATTTCTGCGAGGTAGGTGGTGGTTGTAGATTGTTTTGGATCATAATTTGGAAGTCTGTAGTGAAGCCATAATCGATCATAAACTTGGTCTCCTTCCCAGTTGTAGGAAGCCATTGTAGTTAAGTTACGACACATTCATGCGTGCATTACATCATCTAATGAACATAATGTGTTATTGTTAAAATAGATAAAATAATTACTAAAATATGAATTTTGTTCTTTAATTTTTAAAGTTTGTTATAAAAACCATTCTCGTTTATCCAATAGTTTTGTTATTAGCGGTTAGAATTAAGTTCCAGTAACAATCGCTGTGGCGCTGTTTTTCCGTTTCCTCTTGGCTACCATTGCGTGCTACCTTATTCGGATCGCTGAAATTATATGAAAAACAGAAGAATAAGATTGTTTCTTCAGAAAATGGATTTCCGACAATTTCCATAAACTTAATAGAAGCTAGGCAAGTAAACATTTTACTCATTTTGGCGGATGATGTCATTTTATTATACCGGAAGTGCCACCAGAATTTTGACACGATTTTTTTAAACAAAAATTCTACGATTATTTATTCTCACGTTATAAATGATTTTTTTTCTTTTATCTTAATTTTTTGTTTTTGCTTTTTTCACATTCAGTTTTCCAAGACATATTTTGATCTATGGGATGGCAGTAGTGACACAGATTATAATCTGTGGTAGTGATCGGTGAGTAAATTCAGACCCAGTATTGGGTCCGAGGTCGATTAATAATTATGATTAACAAATTTCTAAATTTAGGCTACACCATAAAAAGACTAATGCGAGTGAGCGAGCGTAGTTTTTACAAAATTCGTGGAGGCTGACATGACAACCACGTGACCATTTAACGAGAGACGTTTTCACCTTGATAAAGAAGTGAACGTATGGAAATTGTAATATCAAAGTCTTTGGAGATACTTTTAATCAAACGTGTGAATTTTTCGGTTGGTATGTAAGCACAATACACGTTCTAGACTATTATTTGTTATTATCATTTAGTACATAACTTACCGTACTTGACTTTCAGGTTAAAATCAAGATAAAAGGACAAGACAGGAATTTTTGTGCAAATGACTTCAATCACGATAATGTATATTATAGTCTTAACGAAGACAGGATAAATATAAGGTAAGGATTTTTATTATTTTACTTACATTTGTATATTACATATAATAGCTTAAAAGTGAGTGTTTAATTAAAATTAGGCAATCATTACCAGAATGCCTCTTTTTAAAATAACACATGTTAATAACAATTTTAGGCATATAATTTGTGCTTTAAATTATTTTGTCTAAACTCCAACCAATGGGAGTTTCTCGCAATGTTTTGGAAACGGAGTTTAGTAAAAAGTTATTAATTATATAGTAACTATAATAATAATAATTGCTTTTTCATGTTCGATAAATAATTTCTTATTGTTGTTGGTAAAAGGCTGATTCAATTTGGATTGGATTATTTTTAAAAGTGTTTAAGTGTGGTCTTAAGTTCTTTCGCGAGATTGGTGATTTTTTTTGAAAGAGTATACAATAACTGACTCTGCGAGTTGAAATAGGCCGGGGATGCTCAACCCTAAAAAAAGGCCCAAATTGCCACCAACATCGCAGATGAAAGATACGAAACTGTAGTTATATTGTTCTTCTATTTCTTCAATCACATCATCATCAAAGTAGAACGTTAATGATGTTACATAATCTATGGTGGTCGGAAACTTTATCCAACTTTGATCGGTTTTTTTAGTCTGAAACATTTTGAGGTGATCAGTGTAGAACATTTCGTCACATATTTTCGGGCACTTGCATTGTTCGAAATAATTAAAAGAAACGCTCAAAAGACGTAATTGGTTGTATGCAGCGAGTGCATCTTCTCCATCAGCGCATAAAGGCAACTCCGAAAGTGAAGTCAAGGGCAATCTGTTGTTTTAGACCAACAATTAGACTCGAGTGAAATCTGTCGCTGTTTCTTATTTACCTGCATCGAATGATGTTTTTCAGGGAGTTTTCGAAGCAGTTTTTCTCGCATTCGTTTACAACTCGATTTGTATCGCACGGGGTCTTGGTTCGATTCAAAATCTTGAACTGTGTGTATAATTACATTTGTTATTACGTATCAAGTTCGAGTACAATTTTTTATTGCGAAACTGACTCTTTTAGCCGATATACCGTACGTAACGTCAGAGAGAATTTGATGAGATTTGAATTCTGTTAATGGTTTGTAAGTCATAATATCGCCGTCATTGTGCAGCGTAAACTATTATTATTATTATTATTATTATTATTATTATTATTATTATTATTATTATTATTATTATTATTATTATTATTATTATTATTATTATTATTATTATTATTATTATTATTATTATTATTATTATTATTATTATTATTATTATTATTATTATTATTATTATTATTATTATTATTATTATTATTATTATTATTATTATTATTATTATTATTATTATTATTATTATTATTATTATTATTATTATTATTATTATTATTATTATTATTATTATTATTATTATTATTATTATTATTATTATTATTATTATTATTATTATTATTATTATTATTATTATTATTATTATTATTATTATTATTATTATTATTATTATTATTATTATTATTATTATTATTATTATTATTATTATTATTATTATTATTATTATTATTTGTTTTTACCGTAATAACTTTGTCATCACAAAGTGACAAGTTGTTCTTGAATGAAAAGATTAATTTTAAATCGTCATTTTGAACAAGATTTTCTAAAAGCGATTAAAAATGTCGAGCAAATGGAATAATTAAAACTCAAAGTTTGAACTTACTGTAAGAATAGGTATTACACGTCCCTCGCACTGCCTCGATGTCAGTTTTGTGAAGGATTGTAGGCAGATCCTGAAATCAGTTTTTTTCAATTGTTTATCAGTTTTTCTTTTGCAACAAAACTCTTTTATACCATTAGGTTTAATGTTCCATTTATAGACATAAGGGTCCATATGGTAGAAATATTAAAAGTATCATTCATCAGCGTCAGAGGATGTACGTCGCAAAAGCGTGAAAGATTTCTTTCGATTGATTTTTGGCGCCGTAACTCGACCAAAGGAATGTAGTCGCCATCCGGGGGACATAGGGTGACGGATGGGAACTTGAAGGATGAATTTCGAATTAAACTCACTTTGGTCTCGATGGGTCGAGATAAAAAAAAGTTGAATTGGTCGTAAATTTGATAAGAACAAGCGATGGTGTTCAATGAGATGATTAGAAACCGCAGGAACTTATAAACGAAACCTCGTTTTGAGTTTGCGTCTGGGAAACCAGTTGCTGGAACGAATAGAAACAAATTGAATATTAGTCACATTGATTTCTTTGCAGCTTATACAACTTTTGCGGTTAGAGTTGTTCTGAACTGTAGTAACTAATTGCGACGGTTTAATTTTATTCATCTTGGAATGGATCGTTTTGAATGCGAACGCAACGAATGACTCTCCGAGTTGAAACAATGCAAGGATGCTTAATCCCAAAAAGAGACCCAAATTTCCACCAAAATCACACATTAAAGAAATCAAGTTGTAGCTGTAATATTCTTCAATGTTTTCAATCGCATTATCATCAAAGTAAATCGTAAAGAATGAATTACTTAATTGCTCAACCCCTTTCAGATGTTTGGTGTGTATTATTTCGTCGCATTTTTTCGGACAATTGCATCTTTTGAAATAATTAAAAGACGCGGTCAAATGAAGGAGTTGATTGTACGCAACGAGTGCATCGTTTTCATCGGCGCATAGTGGGATTTCCGGAAGAGAAGTCAAGGGTAATCTGAAGTTTTCAAATGTCAATTGAACGAAAGAATGTCATTTTTCTTTTTCTTTACCTGCACCGACTGATGTTTTTCAGAGCATTCTCGAAACAATTTTTTTTACATTCGTTTACAATTGTATTTGTATCGCACGGTCTGTTTACACGATTCAGAATTTTGAACTGTAATGGAATGTCATAGTCATCGTGGTAATTTCATTTCTAATTAAAAGTACTAACTCTCTTAGCCAAAAAACCGTACACAATTCCTATTTCAGGTTTCATAACTTCGAATTCATTGACTGGTTTGTAAGTGACAATGTCGTTACCGTCGTGTATCATAAACTAATATAAAATATCGAACAATTTTAGGCAAATTCTCATTATACTTAATTTTTTTTGTACTAAGCTTAAGGAGTTTTCGGTACAGTGTCGGAAGTTATGAAATAAGAAGACTAACAGAAAGTCATCTTTTTGAAAGCGAACAAGATTTTCTAATAATACGAAATGCGAAATCAATATTTATAAAAATGAAAAATGTAGAACTTACCGTATGAATAGGTCTTACATTGTCCCAGCATTGTCCTGGTGTCCTTTTTGATTGTAAATAAAAGCGGATCTGGCCAAAACTTTTTTCCGAAGTAAACCTTTAGCTTTTTTAACCTCTGTTGAAAACAGAAAGATGTTTGTGTCATGCTTAAAAGCATTTCTCATAATAAGTAAATTCTCACCGAATTTTCTATTGCAAATAAATTAGTAAGAGACATAAGATCCCATATAGTAGAAATGTTGTTTGTATCATCGAGCAAGGCAAACGGATGAACATCGCAAAAATTGTTCAGCTTTTTTTGTTTGGCTTTTTGGATTCGTTTTTCAAGTAAACGACGGTAGTTACCAATGCCAGGACACAGCGTCGTAGATGGGAACTTGACGCTCGAATTACGAATTAAGCTGACTTTTGTTTCGGAGGGTCCGGATAAAAAAAGTTGAGTCGATCGTAAGTTTGATACGAACACGCGACAGCGCAGGATGAAATTAATAGAAACTGCAGCGACTTATAAACGAAGCTTTTTTTAAACTCGTCAATCTTACAGTTACACCTATTACAAAAGGCACTTCTCTCGGCATTCCTGTAAATCAAGTACTCTGCATAATAGTGAAATGGAAATTTAAGAGATTAGCGCTTAGGACTAAATATTTTGACTTTGATTACTTTTTTTCTGGATAGGATTTACGTTCTCAAATGGGGTAACTAATTGCGGTGGCTTTATTTTCTTCAATTTGAAACGGATTGTTTCGAATACGTAAACAATGACTGACTCGCCAATCTGAAACGCAGTGAGAATGCTCAATCCTAAAAAGAGACCAAAATTGCCACCAACATCGCACACGAAAGAGATGAAACGGTAGCTGTAATGCTCTTCAATTTCCTCAATCAGATTATCATCGAAGTAGACGGATAAGGTTGCTTCCGGTTTTGATCTATCGGTTATCTCGATTATTTTCAAATTTTGAGTGTACAAAATGTCGTCGCATATTTTCGGACAATTGCATTTTTCAAAATAATTAAATGTCAGAGTGAAATAAAGGAGTTGGTTGTGCGCATCAAATGCATCTTTTTTATGCGCACACAGCGGGACTTCATTAAGGGAAGTCATGGGTAATCTGTAGTTTGATTATCAATTACACGAGTGGAATATTTTATTTATTTCTTCTTTACCTGCATCGACTGATGTTCTTTAGATGTTTTTCGAAGCAGTTTTTCTCACATTCGTTTACAACTCGATTCGTATCGCACGGTTTTCCGGTTTGATTCAAAATCTTGAACTGGAATCAAATGTATCGTTGTTAACCCGGTTACGTATAATTAAAAATATATTCTATTAACTCTTTGTACGGATAAGCCATACGCAGCTTTGCTATTAAAAGCCAGTTCATTGCTTCCACGAGCTGCTTTATAAGTTACAATGTCGTCGTCATTGTGTATCATAAACTTTAATTAAAGATTGTTTTAATTTAAACTTTTTAATTTTAGTTAATTATTTCTTTATACCAAAGTTAAGACATCAGCTCCACAATATGGTTTTTTATTGTGAAACGTGAACATTAACTTGAAATCATCTTTTTGAAAGGGGACAATATTTTCTAAATGATAACAAATACAAAATTATTTGAAGACAACAAAAAAAACTTTGTACTTTACCGTACGAATACGTGTAACAAGTGCCATACGTTGTCTTGATATCAGTTTTGACAGAAAATAAAGGCGAATCATTGGATATTTTTTCACCCGTTGCCAATCTCGAGTCTTTGGATTTCTGTATATAATTCACAAGAGAGTTATTTGTAATGTTTAAATTAAATTATAAGATTTTTTTACTGAGAATTCAAAAGCCGAATTTAATGTCCCATTAAGGGACATGAGATCCCATAGGGTAGAAATGTTTAGAGTGCCATCGATCAAAGCAAAAGGATGTACAGAGCAGAAATATTTCTTTCTTTCTTTTGCTTTTAGTTTTCTCAAATTAATCAAAGGAATGCAGTTTTGTTCGTAGGGACAGAGAGTTATAGATGGGAACTTGACGGACGAATTGCGAATTAATTTCACTCTGGTCTCAATTGGTCGAGATAAAAAAAATGTGAGTCGATCGTAAGTTTGATGCGAACAAGAGATGGCGCTGAATGAAGTCACTAGAAACCACAGGAAATTACGAACGAATCTTTTCTTCGATCTGTCACTCTTGAAGGCGTTCACTTTATCTCGACGTTGATATTTAGTAATTGATCTTACTTTTCCGCTATTTAATTCATTCGGATTCACTGTTAAAAGAAAAGACTTAAAAATTGCATCTTTGAGTACATTTGTTGACTGTACTTTTGTGATCAGAACTTGACAAATTCTGCTATTTTTATTTATTTGTTCCAACATTCAACTGAAATGACTTGTTTAAAGGTTTAAGAAAAAATTATTTCAGTTTACAAATTAATGAATGAAATAATTGAAAAAACTTACAACATACATAACACAACTGATGTGCGTAAAACTGCTTGTGTTTATCTGTTTAAAGTTAAATATCCGTCCAAATAATCTGATGCAATATAATTCGGTGCGTAATTAAGCGCTTAATTACGCTGTGACTGGGGCGGTTTGCACAACCCTTACTTGGGGGAATAAGTGGGTTGCGCTAGATGCCTTCGTCATGTAAGTAACAGAGACGACGCTGTATTTAGGTGTTTGGCCTTTATTACAGTTGTCTAGGGGTCAGCGTCAGCCTCCACCTGCTACTTATATGTCTGTACCACTGGTATGTGCTAATCAAACTCGAACCACGGACCATGGCGGTTAAACCAAGGTCCGTGCGGTCGATCTAACTTAACCATGCTGCAACCCAATCTATGGACTTGCAGCCACTGCTTTCGCTCATGGAGGCGGGGCCCAGAGAAGTGGGAACCCGGACTTCATCAAGAATACCAGGGAGCTGTGAGAGCTTGACCACTGCATGTCTGCACTGGTCGCTGGCTCACTAACAACTGCTGTCCCTGGATTCTCTCTGTCTCTACCTGCCTTCCCTAACTTCCTGTCTGACCGGAAGTAGTCATGTTCGTCCAGTCCACTAGGGGGACATGACGCGGGCCGTTTGTCGTGAGTCTGGGTAGTGACACGGTCACAACACCATTGCTACATGCCACTTTGAAAAAAGGTCATGATACGCGCATTCTTCAGGGCAGGGCAGATTATCTTAATCCGTGGTCACATGACTACAACTATTGTTTTGTATCTTGGAATGTAAATCAGGAGTTGTGTTTTAAATTTTGGGTCAGCTTCTTGTCCTTTACACATACTTATACATTTCGGAATATAGTTTAATGCATTTGTATTGGTTGGTGCATTCACAGATTGGGCCTACATAGGGTTATGGGCCCCAGCAACTCATGGAAAAGAATGAAATTCTGACAGAAAATTTTCTGCTGCAAAAAATTTGTGTGCATAAAATTAAATTTTTCTGTTTGGGGTTCCCACTTTTCTGCTCAACATTTTCTCTGGTTTAACACGGAAAGCCAAACTGCCTTTAGCCAAACTGTTTGCTGGAATAATGAAAAGTATAGTACATTTATGAGGTAAGCTTTGTTTTAAAATAATAAAATACTACATTTCTATGTCTCTTTAACAATTATAACAATTATTTGCTAGTCGTTTAAAAACAAAAAATATGTTGAAACGTATGTAAAAAAATATACTTACAGTACATGTGCAGCCTAAGCTTTGAGAAATCAGAGTTCACCTGTTGTCCTTTAGACCATTGTCTTTATAGCGCTGGTCTCCTGTGTCAAAAAGAAATGAGTAATCTCTAACCATTTCAATTAAAAGTTTGTTATCAATTTTAGATCGCCGTCTGGCAGGTGCCATTTTGACACGTGTTTGACAAGTCTTGAGATGAAGGAGGGCTTAGTTAATCTCATAGGGCAGAAAGTGATTTCATTAGGTGCATTCAATTCCAAAGTGATTATACAAGCAGAATTAAATCTGATTATAGAGAAGCAGAATTAAATCTGATTATAGAGAAGCAGAATTAAATCTGATTATAGAGAAGCAGAATTAAATCTGATTATAGAGAAGCAGAATTAAATCTGATTATAGAGAAGCAGAATTAAATCTGATTATAGAGAAGCAGTTTAATCTGCTTTAAGCATTGAACGTGTTATTAAGTTTCAGCCTGCGCATGCGCAGTTGCAAACTTAATATTCTAGGGTCAAGTTCCTTGATCGGACTAGTTCTAGTCCAAATCCATGTCCGGATTGTTGTAATTTTCTCCTTTCAGTTGACATTTTAAGCTAACTATAAAATAGTGGTATACATTAAAGTATACCAAAAGTGTTGTGATAGTGTAAAAAAATAAAAAAAAGCACTGAAATCTCTCAATAAAGTCGATCGAGTGCCACCTCGAATCCAAAAATGGCTGCAAAAAATGCTGCTATAAACAAGATTTCAGCAGCATAAACCACCCTCAACATAATTTATGTAAAAGCGGTTTATGGGTAAACTGATGTGACGATCTGGCTTTTAAGAACTCGGATATTAAGCAATATCGAGTAACTATAAAAATGCAGAATAATCAAACGTGGAAAAGGAACTTGCATAAAACCTCCACTTATCAAAATAAGAACATAAAACCATAAAAACAACAGGGAAAACTAGAGACTTGTGCAAACTGGGTTGAAAATGAATTATAAATAATTATAATAACACAGGAATTTCTCAAATCATAACATTTATTCTGGATCATTGCAAAATACAATGATCCGATCTTAACATATCGAAATATAACAATAAAACAGAGATATAAACATAAATCATAGAAACTAAATTAATCTAACAGCAGGAAAAACTTGCATTTAACTAATAAAAAACAAATAACT
>JH431802.1:5920-47740 GCA_000239455.1 Strigamia maritima
TCTTGGAACGTGTCCATCACCAGATGAAATGCAAACTGCTGGAGCAAAACGATGTTTTTCAGATAAGGATTGCGAAGACATATGTTGTAAATTTGATAACTGCACTTATTTTTGTACTGAAGATAGTGTATTTTTTAGACAATTGAAAAAACAAAAAAATAAAGTAAAATTTGTGGTGACCCAAATGGGTCCTACCGAATATTTCGATATTATATTTCAATTCAATGTGTGATTATTTATAAGCTGTAGGGATGCGACATGGTAACGCCCATTTGATTACCAATCCATTGGACACTTAAGGCTGATTCACAATGGACGCAAGCGCGTTTACAATGAGCCAAAATTTTTCATGCAAATTGCACGCATGTCGGTTGCATGCGTAGTTGGCAGTGGTTTGCATGCAAAAGCTATACTTTAATAATTTGAAGTATTGCGAGCTTTTTCGTATGTGGGATGTGACGAACGATGCCTAGCCAATCAAAACGATTCTCTTATGATTTCTCCCAGCCAATCACAGCCTTCAAATCACTTATTGAGTCATTTTGCATCAGTAGGTGTGACGTCATTCTACTTCCTAATGACTGAGCATGATCAGTGGACTTAAAATGTGATTAAGTTATGAACTATGTTCACGATGATGTAAACTACTTTCGTACAAAAAAAACGAGTCAATTGTTAAATGCAACAATTGACTCATTGCATGAAAGCTATGCATCCATTGTAAATCAGCCTTAAGTGTTCTTGTCTGACTCAAGTGTTCTGGTCTGCAAAATGGTGAGACCCAGATTCTTTGTTTGTTCCCGCAGGAAACTGCACAAGAAATGTTCCTGATGACACGTGATGAGTGTTTGCGCAAACCAAAACGCAGCATTTCTATAAGGACAAAGTAAAACTTCGTGGCAAAATGCCAATATCTCTGCAACGGTTACGCCTATCGGAATGTGCCTAACACCATTTTGTTCGTCTTGTCAAGGCGCTTCTAATGATGTCAAATTCATGTCTCTAGCTTAATAATTCGACAAATGGCAGCTATAACACTAGCAACATGCAAAGACCTAAAATACTATATTATGTTATTAGACAAATTAACACATTCAATGTGATAAGTAATAACAAAATAAATAGGTTTATTCTGAAATGAAAACCCACACATACTACCACCTTGAATGTCTCAGTGAAGCTACAAAAGAAGTGCAACCACTTGTATAAGGCATATACCAATGGCACACGTACAATAATAATTGGTGTTGTGGTAAACAACACGTAATTGCAGAACACCGCAGTACCCACGACAAGTGTGGAATACAATAACATACAAGATTTAAGAAAACAATTACCTGAAAACACAATTAATTAACACTACCTAAAAAAAAGAAAATAAACACACTATTAAAAATTAAGCTTCTAAGGATAGGTTCACACTGCAGTTTACACTAGACGTAACGCAATGCAACGCAAGAATAAAAGTAGCTTATGATTGATTGGATGCAAACTGCCTAAATCAAACTCGATTTGATTTAGTGCAGTAACGCAAGAAAAATGTTTGCGTCTAGCCAATCACAAGCACCTTCTATTCCTTGTGTTGCATTGCAATACATCTGGAGGAAAAGGTACATCAGGGATAACCGCTGCCAAAGATTGGTCCGCGTTCATTGGCGCAGCTCTATGTAGTCCATTTCTTTCTGCTGCGGTACTTGGCCTACACTCGTAGAAAAAAGGGGGCATTTTACTCCAATTGTGGAGTAAGGCGCTTGGCCAATGGCTGACTCCATTTTTGAAGTAATATTATTAATGATAATTTAATTTCCATAACTTGTTAGTTTTACAGGAAATGAGGGCAATATATCAATCACTCATCATAAACAAATAAACAATATCAATAAACAAAATACATTCTAAACCAGTACTACGTATTAATTAACTACAACACAATCCTTCCTCTTGACTCTAAGAGGGATGCTGCTTCACAAAATAATCCACATATTCCAACAGCTCGGCAGACACCGCATTCCTACAAAACTCAATAAATTTTTGATAGCCCAGCCGCGGTGTCCCCACAAAAAACCTTACATCCAACATTGCAGGACAACCGAGTAAATGATCTGCCGTCTCTAAGTGTGCCTTACAGGCTCTACAGTTTCTAATTTCCAGTGGTAGCCAGGTTTTATATCCGTTCAATAGGTTTCTGCTTCTTAATTTCAGCCACAATTCCCAAATTCTCTTGCTTTTACCGAACAGGTATCGTTTTCTCCCGATCCCCACTTTAACTTCCTTAAAGAAGAGGCAATACGACGAATTATCCACTCCCGCCCAAGCATTTTGTACATCCTGTTCTGCGATTATTTCGAAAATTCCCGCCATACAGTGTCGTAACCTTTGTTTACCTATAAATCACACGTGGTAGAACTTAAGTAATTTTATCTTTTTATAGCGATTAACGAGAATTGAATAATACGAGCAATATAAAATAAACGTAATTTTTATTAAACTGGTTTTAACAGTGTACAAATAGGATCGAGATTATCTCGATCTACTAGTAGCTAATTTACGAGTTTCGTTGCAATAAAAGATTTATCGCGGGTCCTGAATTCGGTTCGGTTATGGTTGGATGCTAAATTAGAAGTTATTCTGATTTAGTCTGAATCCGGGTGGTTGGTCAGTTGTCTAAAGTTCTTTGGGTATTTGGTTGGATCTTCGGTTATATCGCATTGGTCTAGTTGTTTAACTTTGCAAAGTTTATAGCGCTCCCTTCGGCGTGGCGAAACACGTGTCGTTGGCTAGGCCTGGCACGTACGTGGTCGTTTGAACAAAGGGGTTTCCCTTTGTAGTGTTTGGTGGTTGAGTTTAAGGTTAATTTAACGAATATCCTTTCTATATTCGTAGGTCCTGCGCTTAAACTACAGCAATCCTGTGAGTTATTCGGTGTGTATCCGTAGCATCGGGTCCTCAGTCAATCCCTGTATTTTATGGGGCCTGATCTGGCGAGGAAGTTTGATGCTTTGTGATTTACCTTGGTTCTCTGGAATAATCTAACTTGCTTCCTGTTGCAAGAGCTTTTATACTCTTGGTGTCACATGACCAGACAGGTGGTGGAGAGGGGTGCTAATCCCCTATTGAATGTGACTACAAAAGGAGTCATCTCAACTCCCCCAATATCTTGATGGAGAATGTTCATATTATAGTGAGGGTCAACTCTCACCGTACGATACAAATATAATAGAATAAGAGTTTAATTAATTGCACTTTTATTAATTACTAATAAAATTAGTCGCCACAACATTCACGAATTTCCTCCACTCCATCCCCACGTTTTAACATCCGTATCAATTGCATGGATCCCGCCCGTTTGCAGAACATCTGATAAATCCTTCCACCATCCTTTCTTATTAAAATCAGTGCCAATAGTCGCTATGAAGCAGCGTCTCGGCCATCTCCAATCTTCCAGTTGCAAAATATTCAAAATGAAATAAAAAACTCTTCATAAAGTTAACAGATATAGGCATGGTCGGCCAAGTTCCAATTTCTATATATAATGTACGTGGGTTCAGTCCTGTGAGCATTATAAAATATCTATCCTGTACTCTCTCCACCTCGCCACGCAACCGCAACCCCCAAATCTCCACTCCATAAGTCACCACTGAGAGTATTAAAGAATCAAAGAGTAACTCTAATCTGTCGAATTCTTGTAATGTCAAAATCTTGTAACCTCGATCTTTTAACCAGTCCCCAAACTCGGTTCACAATTCTAGAAGCTTTCAGAGTTCGTTCTCGTAAATGCTCTCTCATTGCATTCTTAGTTGAGAAAATAAAACCGAGATACTTAATAGTGTTCACCACTTCAATTTGCTGCTCCTCAAACCACCAGTGCTTCTCTCTAGCCCTACGTCCGCCACGACGGAAAATAACAATTTTTGACTTTGCTACGTTGACCATTAGTTTCGAATCACTCACATAATGTTTTAAGTCTCCAATCATTGCTTACAAACCACTCACACTTTCTGCCAGGATGGCCACATCATCCGCATACTTAAGGCAGTAGAGTACCACTCATGTTCCATCGTATCCAGTTATCTTCTAAATCATTCAAAAAGATTGAGAATAATATCAGAATAAGTGGACAACCTTGTCGCACTCTGCAATCCGTCCAAAAAAGGACAGTAAGACCATCAGTGGTACGTACTCGATTCCATGTCGCTTCATAAATCCTTCTAATCATTCCTCTCGAATTATATACGGATACCATCGTACAATCAAATAAGTGCGTTGAGAATTGCAAGATTGCTCCCATTTTCCATATCTTTACTTTTTTCAACTTCAAATTCAATTCTATCCGCATTCCAACTACCTGTCCCCCCTTGGCACGGCCCTTTTTCTTTGACTCTCCACCGGGACAAAAAACCAAACAAAGTCACCACTCAAAAAGGATCTCAGTTTCACTTCCTGCATTCTTTTCTGTCCATGTTTCCATTAGAAAAATAATGTCATATTCATAAATAAATTCCAAAATTCTTTCTGTTTGTTAAATATTCCCGCCAATTCCAGCTAATAACCGTACAACCCAATAACTCTTATCTCTTTACAGACATTACAGACATTATCTCTTTACAGAGATCTCTTATTGTTCAAACTGAGTTCTCCAATCAAGGGAACTTCACTCCTGTATGATTTTTACATTCCTGTTTTTAACAAGAATAAAGTTTGTGTGAAATCTTCAAACTGTTAACATTTGACTTCTGTTTTTATCAGCATATTTTTCAAACTTACACAATTTTCAATTTATTTGGACTTTAAGTTGTGATAAACCACGAATTTTACAAAAAAAACACCCTTCTCAAAGTGGGTTAAATAGTGACCTTTGGCTGTGGTGTTGCCAGGCGGAGCCAAAGTTGGTCAATATGCCATTTGCAACCTGGACATTGTAAGTGCTACAAATGACTACAGCGGAAATCCAACTGGAATTGTTGCGATAGTCAGCAGTAATATACCGAGCGAGATGAGTGATTATTGGGATAATTAGGACATCACGAAACTTTTAGCCTGATAAGATCACGAGTGCCCGAAAGACACGAGTGAGCTTATCAGGTGAAAAGATGAGTGCTGACCTAATTGCAACAATCACTCAAGCGCAATATGAAAGAATTTAACCACTACTGTACACAAAATTAGCCGCCTTTATGGTTGCAGTCATTGAAACTTGCTGCAATAGATGGCGCCACGATGAAGTAAAAACAAAAAATTGAATAAATCACAGTCGGTGTGATGTCATGGCTTTTACTCAAGTAAAACCAATCAAAGCCTCGCTGCTATTTGAGACAGGGTTCACAATTGGCTAACGCAACAATGGTCGTTTTTAAACAACTGTGCTCATTGGCGTGGCAATCGCAGATTGTTTTTAAGAGTTAAATTCTCACGCGCAAATACCAAGTCGTTGACATTAAAATTTTGAGCCATGTCCAAATATTTCCTGTACCATTAGCAATTACTAACAATGGGTGTCATTTAGGTGGGTGCCATATAGGCGAGGGTCACATGGGGATGCAAATGAGTGGATGCCAATTGGGCGGGCAGTCAAACAGCCGGGCAGACATTTGAACGTGCACAACAAATGAGCGCGTGACAATATGATGGGTGACAATATCACGTAAGAATGACGATGTACCTGTATAAAAGCAATTACAATCACACAATCACATTTTCTCTGATCTTTGGGACCGTGTTTTTAAGTTCAATAATATAAATAAAAATAAATAAAATAATTTATTATTTTTTAAATTTTTTAATTTTTATTATTTTAATTTTTTGGCTTCCGTCACTGCCCGTCAGTTTGACTCTCTGTCAGTTTGACTTTACGTCAGTTTGGCTCTCCGTCAGTTTGGCTCTCCGTCAGTTTGGCTCTCCGTCAGTTTGGCTCTCCGTCAGTTTGGCTCGACTCTCCGTCAGTTTGGCTCTCCGTCAGTTTGGCTTTCCGTCAGTTTGGCTCTCCGTCAGTTTGGCTCTTCCTCAGTTTGACTCTCTGTCAGTTTGGCTCCCGTCAATTTGGCTCTCGTCAATTTGACTTCCCGTCACTTTGACTGCCTGCCTAATAGTCCTACCGCCTACTTTTACACGCCCAAATGACACCCACCTAAATGACTCTATACCTTCCTGACAATAAAAAATCAAATATTGTTAAGTACGTGTGTCCTGGAGATCCTCAGAATTCAGAAATGGCATACCATTAAAACAAGTAGTGAACAAACTAAAACTGATTCTTAGCGGTGGAAAGTTAATAAAATTAGGCGGGGCGCATGAGCACTGCAGATATCAAAACTCAGGATAACATGCAAACACTAAAAACAGATAAATAATTATGCTGTTAAACTAATTCGGGACACATCTAATAAAAACTTAATTTTTTTGCATCGTGATTAGGGATATAAATAACGATGTCTCCAGTGACATTTCAGGAAAAAAACAACTATTATAGTCGTTGTTCAGAATCGAACATTTTCTTGGAATATATCTTAAAGTATAATTAGCATTTCTTCTTCTCCATAATAATAAAGGATTAAACTATAAAACTGAACAGTATTTCTTAATAAGATTAAATCTGTATTTATTGCATCTTTAAAGTATATAATGCTCCGAACAGTTGGAAATATTCTTACAGCTGATAATTACTTCAACATGAAAGTTTTATTGGGAACTCTGCTCTTTGCTATCCATCTTATAGGTATGTAAAACAAAATAATTATAATTATTGAAAAATATGCAAAATTTTAACAACTGCTTTCATTTCATTTCATAGTGGTAAACGGGCAAAGTACAGGAAGTGGAGGAGATTTTGCCAATTTCTTGTGCAATTCTCCAAAATATGGTTCCTGCCCGAGTGAAGGACTAATCAATCCTTCATTTTATCCTTGTGTAACTGATCGTGAATGTTCCGGGGGCCGACTTTGCTGCGGTTCTAATTATGCAAACACTGCAACGGCCCAAACACCACCAATTACTGGTTTGAAATATTGTTCAGATATCAGGGGATCCAAGCAATATCTAACTTGCCCTGCAAGTTCTATTAGCACCGGTCAAAATAAAACAAAATGCTATACTGATGCCAATTGTGGAAATGGGAATTTGAAATGCTGTGCCAGTCGTTTCAACGGCGATTGCAATTCGTATTGTGTGGCAGGAGAGCAGAATTGTTATAATCTTCCAAATAAACCTGATGGTCTTTGTCCAAGAGTTGAATTGTATACAAATCCGACGATTTATTGTAGTTCTAATGATCAATGTCCTGGGAATTGGGTAAGTTACAATATAGTATACAAATAATAATATTTTTATTAAAATTATTTTTTATTGGTTGCAGGTTTGTTGTTATGGTAAAGCTGGGAAGACTTGTTCACGTCCTCAGCTTATAAATCCTGGAACATGTCCAACACCATTTGAATTGCTAACTGCTGGAGCAAGACAATGTTTTTCAGATAAGGATTGTGGAGAAGGCATATGTTGTAAATTTGATAATTGTAATTATTTTTGTTCTAATGTCGTTGATACAAGAAGTTTGAAAAAAAATAAAAAATTAAACTGTTTTATTCATATATGTATTTAGCTTTAGTTTTGATGTAGTTTAAAATAAATAATATTTGCAAATGAATATCAGTATTGTTGTTGTATTTGCTACTATACTCTATTTGACAATTCCCATTGGTTAACCCTCAAAGCCCCATCCTATACCACAATTGTGACCAGCTGCAATTGTGAATACAAATTTTTTTTAAATTTTTTTTAAAAAATTCTGAAATTTGCAGTAGCTGTTAAGAATATGCATTTACATTTTCTGAATTAATTTCATTGCAATCAGACATAAAATAAAAAAGTTATTGTAAAAAGAAAAAACGGTCCCCTTAAATTTCCAGCTTAAGTTTTTGGTTGTTTTCACTGCAAATTTTACTCTAGTGAGAGCGCTTTTAGAATATTGTACCCCCTATATATAAACTAAATAACCATACACAGCATTAACCCTTCATCTTTGAAACACATGGTCAACTGAGTTAGTGTGAAACTAATTTCAATTTAAATTAAGTTGATATAGACAATTGTTATTATAAATAAATGATTAAAAACACCTTGCATGCTGTTGACCGCATGTCTTGATTATTACAATTGGTGACACCTAGTGTTGGTTGGAGAAACCATGGTAACAGCACAAAAGCGCTTCAAAGTAGAGACTCCAAATGGTCACAATTGTGACCATTAATCGGGCTCTATGTTGTTCCAAAATTTCAGGGCTTTGAGGGTTAATGACCTATGCATACGTACATTGTACTGAAAGTATATATTGTGGTATCTTATTTTAATTCTCCAGTCGAGCTGAGTCGAAAAATCATTACTTTGTAGTCCAAAAATGTGCATGCCATTGTTAACAAACGAAAACGCTTATAAAATATTTTAAAAAATTATTTACATCTAGGTTTTCGAAATGTTGCGCACATTTTTTGGCTACGAAACAATGATTTTTCGACTCAGCTCGACTAGAGGATTAAAATATACCACAATATATACTTTCAGTACAATGCAAAAAAGTTCACTTCTCAGTTTCGTGCACGAATTGTTGGATAGAATTTAGCACCTCACACATAAGATGAACTAACTGGTCTAAAGCCATGACTGTCATAGACACATAACTGCCTGTCTTTCCCTAATCTCCCTAGTGGTCATTGACCACTTCCAATAAACCCGCTGATGAGTTACTAAGTTTACATGGACACGCTTTTCTGGAAAATTATGTCATCATTTATCACGTGGAAAAGTGGAAACTAGAGTGAATACTCCATTTTTTTCTTTTCCACTTGTTAAATGATGTAAACTTAGTAAATGAGGAGCCATGAGTCACACGGTGACAAATTTATTAATGCTTAGTTCCCACTTGGCAGAAACTCCAGCAGAAAATTTTCTGCTGCAGAAAATTTTGAGTGTAGAAAGCAGCAGTGTTTATAAATTGCCTTCCTTAGCTGGCATCCATTTTTAAATTCTACTTTTCTACAATTTTTGCCCACTTTTCAGTCCACATACTTTTCTGCACTCAAAATTTTCTGAAGCAGAAAATTTTCTGCCAGAATTTCTGCCAAGTGGGAACTAAGCATAAATGTGTAAAGCATTAACTGCATTTATTTGTTGTTTAGAAAGAAAATTACCGTATATACTCGCGTTTAAGTCGAGGATTTTTGGACCAAATCTTTTATTTTATTTTTTAGTAATTTTTTTCTTTTATTTTTTTAATACTTAAAATGGCTAATGACCCTCGTATAAATCGAACCAAATAAAAATAAAATAAAAAAATAAAATTTAGGGGGTCGATTTATACGCTTTTTGACCCGTTTTAAGTCAGGGTCGACTTATAAGCGGGTCAACTTATACGCGAGTATATGCGGTATTCCATTTTAAATATCAGTACATATGACATAATTTTATTGTCAACAGTTGTAGGAATACAAACAATTTGTAGCTCATATTAATACACGAGATAAGTTTAGACAAAAGTTTTTATTTATTTAATTTCTTCCAATTTTAGTTTGTTGAATTTATTAATTCACAAAATTTATTGAACAATAATTAACTGCAGAACAAAAGTGATTTAAAACAATATTTTATTTTTATAAAATATTATGTGTGTAAGTTATTAAATGTGATGCGGCCAAGAGGCTCTTGGCCACATATCACATAATAATTTGTTTGTATCAAGTTGCTGTAATGAAAGAAATGAAATGGAATAATTTCAAATTAATATACAATATTAACACACTTTGTTTAACAACATTTCTGCCACGTCATCTTCAGTTTGACATGCTCAATTATTGGCCTACAATTATATATTGGAAATTTTGATCAATTTTGCGAGTTGTAATTATAATTGACTGATTATTGATAGTGTAAAAATTTACCAAAATTTCCTATCATTTTATCCAAAATATGCTTAAAAACATCATGTATAAGTAATATTACTTTGAGTTTTGTTTTGTTGATTTGACTAAATGGGACAGTAATTAGTTAATATTGTGAAATGTAATAATATTTTTTCTACCAATTTGACACTTCCAATAGTAAAATTCTGTTTTTCAATTTTTTTTTTGTTTCAGAAATTATACTTCAAATTTACATATGTTCAGCAATCTACAATTTATGCTTAAGTTTATTTGTATAAAAGTATGGTCACTGAATTGGTATGTAAATGCGAACAAGTTGAAATACTGAAATTGAAAGATTAAAGGTCAAATGCAATCTAAAATTTAATTTTAATATGTAAAAGAGTGTTAACAATAACATGTATTTCATTTTTTTAAAATTTTATTATTGAATATTTATTATTTTATAAACAAAACAATGTCTATAATAGTTGGCTCGCCTTGTTTGTCATGCAATGCATCATGGTCGAGCAAGAATTGAATGACGTCACCAGTTCCGATTGTTAACAAAATACCCATCTGAGCATGCACATATTCATGCGCATGCTCAGAGAGTTGAAATTCGACTAAACCTGAGAACTAGTTCTGGATCATTTTTATTTAGCAACATTTTATGCTAAATATTCAAATTGACATCATTTTTTTGTGTTGGCAATAGGGATGCACCGGATCCAAAAATCACCGGATTCCGGATGCCGAATTTCACCGAATTTTGAATTTATTTAAATTCCGAATACCGGTCGAATACCGGACTGTTTCATATGAAAATTCCGAACACCGGATTTACACCGGATCTCAAAACCGAATTTTAAAAAATTTTAAAAAATTAAAAAATAATAAAATTATTATTAAAGGACACTTTATTTATAATATTATTATTTGTATACAACTAACAAATATCGAATTTTGCCTAATTTTTTGTTTTTTAAAAAAAAAAAAAAAAAAAAAAAAAAAAATTTACTAAAAGACAAAAATTAGGCAAAATTCGCCAATTCGGTATTTGGTCGAAATTTTGAACAATTCCGAACCGGATATTCGGAACCAGAACATTGAAATTTCCAAATATCCAAATACCGAATATTTTTATTTTCAGCCGGATTACCGGACACCGAATCCGAATCCGGATATCCGGTGCATCCCTAGTTGGCAACCAATTACACAAAATGTTTTTTTTTAAAGACGCCATTAGGATTTGTTCTATTCATTCATGTCTATTCATTCCTTGTCTTGTGGTAGTCACATGATTTCATAATTATAACTTGCAGTTTATAATTATGACAACTAAATGCTTGCCGCAAACCACCTATTTTTCACATAAAAACTTATAATTGTAATCATAATTATGAGCTCACAACACATAATTATAAATTTTAATGGCGTACCGCAAACTGCCTATTGACTTTTTTGTTGTCAAGGATGAAATATACTAAATGTTAAGCAACTAAACTGTTGAAACTTGGACTACCAGTATAGCTATACATTAACACAAATGTATTATCAGGAATGAATGAATGAATGACTGATCAGTCCAATGATTGACTAAAAATAAGGAAAAGATTATATACAAGTGGTCAGTAATCTCTGGCCAATTAGGATGCGTGTTACGTACGGAAGTCGTACAAATATATAAAACTACTTGTTACGCCCGTCCTAGGACGGTTTTTGGGATCCTTCAGTTATTGCCACAATGAACGTGACATGCAGAATGCATCGTTGCTCTGTGTGGATGTATCCTTTGTGTCGGTTTTCTCCATTCGTCTCCACGTCTCTCTCCATATAGTACATTATTTGACTCCGTAAGTTAGATGTTATTGTGTTCACTGCACGTACGGTGCACTGAACTGGATGTACTTAAATTTTATAGCATGGTGGTAGAAAACTAAAACCGGTAATCAGTTTCACATGGTGGTCTTTGAAAATATTCGAAAGTCGAAAAATCACAGCAGGGCTGTCAATACTATGAGCGACTAGGGAGAGAAGTCATCATCTCTCCTGATTGGCTCCCCACAATGATGTTTATCGCTTAGGTTTGCCAAGCCATTACTTGGTTCAACTTATCACTTAGGTTTGCTTAGCCATTGTCTGTTTGAACACATATTTATTTAATTAATCCAGTTAAGGTTAGGTTAACACTAATCAGTAAGGTTTATATATTATTTTAATATTTTGCTTTGGTGTGGCCTGGTGGTTAGGATGTTGGAGTGGGACGACTATGGTTGCGGGTTCGATTCCCGCCTAGTCTTAAGTTTTTTTTAGGTTAGGTTGAGGATAAAACACAAGTCCACGCACATGCGCATTAGACTCGGCCAATTAGGAGAGATGATGACTTCTCTCCCTAGTCGCTCGTGTCAATACTACGCATTTTTAAAAATAAATAAAAATTTAACTTGACAGTAATTAAAAAATAATTCCATTCTCACCTTATCGTCCTTCTTTCATGACATCCAACATCCAACTGGGCTGATGGTGGAATTAAGATTTAACGTGATCCTAGTCGTTTGAATTGATCTATAGCCGTCGCCCGTCAGTCGTCACTGTCATTGGAACAAATGTTAGGCACTGGATGTTCGGCCAAGCCAGCTGAATCATTTCTGCTTTGGGATGGGACAGGATACGTTGACACGTTGCTACAAAGAGAGTAGGCCATCATAGCACAGAATAATACAGAATGGGTATCTGAATTTTATCTACAGCTCCTCGGTGCACCACCATCGGTCGTATCCTGTGACCATAGGCCACCATAGCCACCATAGCCACCATCTAGTGGCCTACGGAACATTTAGAAATTAGAACCATAAAACAGTTTTAACAACAGTATTAAAAAATTTTCTTATTGTATTACAACTATAGGTAATTTAAAAATTATTTCTTAAAGCTTATTTAGTTGTATTGATTTCTAATAATGGATGTCGCTTGGTTCGCAGCTTCGCACAGCTTCCGTTTCCGTTCAATCTGTGGTACCGTATGCTTCGTTGCTCAGTATAGATAAGCCACTAAAACGTATACACCTTTCACACGGAATTTTAGTGGGAAAATTACTATAGCAATACAACCGCTATCGCTAGAATGGCGATAGAGTACTCTAGCGATAGCGATAACGACGGAAATCCCTACCGCAAAAAATAGCAGGACCATCTCTGCATCACAGTAACGTACGGTATTTTTTAATCCTATTTAATAATTTTAGTTTTAACCGCGAAAAATTAAGATTTTGCTAAGAAATGAAGCAAAATACAAATTGTATTAAAACAATAAATGATGTTAACTATACTCTATTTATCATTTCGTGCACAAAACGTCCATTGGTTAATAACCTATATTGTACTGAAAGTATATATTGGGGTATCTTATTTTAATCCTCTAGTTGAGCTGAGTCGAAAAATCATTGTTTTGTAGTCCAAAAATGTGCATGCCATTGTTAACGAATGAAAATGCTTGTAAAATATTTTTAAAACATTTGGGTTTTTGTATTGTTGCGCACATTTTTTGGCTACGAAACAATGATTTTTCGACTTGGATTGTCTAGAGAATTAAAATAAGATACCACAATATATACTTTCAGTACAACATAGGTCATTAACCAATGGGAGTTTCGCGCACAAAATAATAAATATAGTATAGAGGTTTGTCCAAAATATCAAACTTATCTTAGTACTTTAAAGTAAAAAATAGTACTTTAAAAAAAAGTGAACTTGGTTCAAAAGCATCTCTCTCATCGAGCTCCTCAACCCATCGGTCATCTGTTCTAGAGCATGGACATTCGTCCGCAAACGTTGGACATTCATTCGCAAACGTTGGACAGCCGTCCGCTGAATGTCCTTGTACATTCCGTGGGCTACTGCCCGAACCATCGATTGCATCGATCTGAAACAAGATATTTGTACTTGTTTGTATGGAAAGTATAATCAAATACTTACAATTGCCTGATTAGTTGGTCTAAAATCGGTTTTGCTCACTGGACTGAGCAGTGGCATTTGCAATAGACTTTTGAATTAATTTGTCCAGTAATTTCTTATCAATGATGACGTTGCTGCTTGCGGCAGGTGACGTGCTGGCCATGAGTTGGTCAATCGCCTGGGGTGCTTTTGGAACGCTGTAGTCATCCTTTGCAACATTCTCGGCCACTTCATCAAAAGTGGTGGCCACCTCATCATCTGAATTGCCCACTTTATCACGGACAGTCAGGTTTTGTCGTCGTATCCGTTGGAAAACGGGACCATCCGGGAGGGGCAGCCGCCCAAGCGTAGGCCTAACACGCAAGGTTTCATTGTGACCTTGCACGAGCTTGGACATGCTCAATATATCAGTAATATATAACTAGTGGAGTTTATTTCAAAGGATTTTTGATAAAATACTTACAAAAAACAGAGCATCTTCTATGCTTTGATCTTAATGTACTCATGAACTTTTTTTCTTCAGTGAGAATTTCATTGTTTTAACTTCAGTGTCATGATGGGGAGTATTATTTATCACTATATAATTTATGAGTATAATTTATGGCTGTTTAATTACATCAAGAAAATAACATCAAAATTGACACAGTAACATCAAACACTTATTTACAGTGCCATGAACACATGTAAAACATTTTTTCTAATACAAGTATCAATACTGATAATAATATACTACTAAAAAGAATATTAAGCACTACAATAAAATGATAAATTGAAACTGGTGTTAGTAAATGCTGACTTCTTTGGCATAAAGATGATGTCTCATACTTTGCTGTTATTTTCTTTAGAATTCCACGTTCTTTTAATATTAAAACTCTGAAATGTAAATCATTTTTCTGTTATTTTATTTTAAAGGAATTGTGACATGAAAAATATAACTAGTCTTAAATTGATGTAATTTTGGCTGTAATTATTATATCTATGGTGAAAACTTTGATAACTATAAAATACTGCCAATATTTTGTGTTTGCCTTTTGTGGCTTCACTGCACTGCTGAAAAAAGCAGTGAAGCCTAGTATACACAGGCCCATTCCGTACACGGAATGGCGCAGAAAATCAAAGTCTGATGATTCTTGTTTTGTGGTACACACAAAAATTTTCCTTGTGAGGAAATGTTCCACAGCTGGAAAAATCATTCTTCATGCACAACGTGCACTGAAAACCACTTATTGTTTCCATGCATAAAATCTTTCTAACTACCCATAATTCATGTGGTTTAGGCGACCGGTTAAAAATAAATATAACCAGGTGTGACTTGGTTATCTTTATTTTTCCGGTTCTTAAACCATATGTTCGTTTGTTGGTAAAAATGGTTTCGAAAAAAGGAAATAATATATAATATATACTAATATTATGTATAATATATAAGTATTTCATCATCTTCATCTGTCATTTGCAACGCAACATTTTTAACAGTAGCCATTTGCAAAAAAATATTTCAGACAGCCGCCATTGTAACATGACATCTTCCAACCAACCATTGTACTACATTATTCCCAGTAGGAATTTTGCTTGTGGAATCATCCATTGTTTAAAATTTCGTTGATGATTGTCACATGGAAAATTCAGACTGGCTTAAAATTTTGTGCCTGAATTGGTGTGTGTACTAAAGCCTCCCAATTCAGACTCAAAATATTCAGCCAGTTTGAATTTTCCATGTTTCAATTATCAACAGAATTTTAAATAATGGATAATGTCACATGAAAAATTCAGACTGGGAATAATGTGGTACACATGGTTTGTTTAATGACTTCGTATTACAAATGGTGACTGTCTGAAATATTTTTTTGCAAATGGCTACCTTTGAAAATATGCATGAGGATGAGGCTGATGATGACGTTATATTCGAAAATCAATGTGTTGGGCTTGCTTTTAGTTTTTCCTTTTCATTTCTTGGCAGGATAGAACATATATCCCGCCAACAGCAGCCAATATGGATTCGTCCCTACTTGACGCAACGTTCGAACATGCAGTTTAAGCGACCGGTTAAAAATAAAAATTACCAGGTGTGATCTGATTATCTTTATTTTTAACCGGTTGCTTAAACCACATGAATTATGGGTAGTCTAGTACACATAAGCTCATTCCGTACACGGAATGGCACAGGGAATCGAAATCTGAAAATTTCTTTTTTGTGGTACACATCAAAAAATTTCCTTGTGAGGAAATATTCCGTAGCTGAAAAAATCATTCTTTCCGCGCACTTGGTGCGCGGGAAACGACCTAGTGTTTCCGTGCATGGAATCTTTTCAACTACCCATAATTCATGTGGTTTAAGCGACCGGTTAAAAATAAAGATAACCAGATCACACCTGGTAATCTTTATTTTTAACCGGTCGCTTAAACTGCATGTTCGAACATTGCGTCAAGTAGGGACGAATCCATATTAGCTGCTGTTGGCGGGATATATGTTCTATCCTGCCAAGAAATGAAAAGAAAAAACAAAAAGCAAGCCCAACCCATTGATTTTTGAATATATCGTCATCATCATCCTCATCCTCATTGCACATTTTCAATGGTAGCCATTTGCAAAAAATATTTCAGGCAGTTGCCATTTTAATATGATGTCATTAAACAAACCATGTGTACCACATTATTCCCAGTCTGAATTTTCCATGTGACATTATCCATTATTTAAAATTCCGTTGATAATTGTCACATGGAAAATTCAGATTGGCTGAATATTTTGAGTCTGAATTGGTATGTGTACTAGGCTTAAAGCAGTCAACCCTAGTTTCCATACGTTAAAACTCGCGTGCGTCCAAGCAGCAAAGCACCATCTGCTTAGCCAGCATGCTAAGTTGAATTGTTTCAACTTCACCCTCACACACAATAACGTGCTGAAAAGCGTAACGTGTTGGCATCAGTGACGCAACAGAGTTCCCATCCATCGCAGCATTTTAGCGCATGACGAATGCGCATTAACGCGTAGATTAGAACCAGGCTTAAGTGACGTCATTTAAGGCAAGAAAGAGAAATTTTTTATCTTACTGTTGAGTAAATTTATCCACATATTTTGATTTATTTTTAAAAGCAAAGTATGTTGTATATGCAAAAGGAATTCTTTTTACATTGAATGTACAGTTGCTTCCATATAATTTCAGCAGTGTATTGTAGGAATGTATTACAGCATTCTGATCATCAGATAAAATTTCCACATTTCTTAAATTAAGAATTTTGCCTTGGTTAAGGCTTGTTTTCATACGTTCCCATGTGTTATTAAACAGCTTCGATTTTGCTTCCTTAATGATTGAATAGACATATAAGTCTTGAACTGCAAACAATTGAACTTTGTCATCTGCAAGTAAATCTTGAATGTTTTCATATCGGCTGCGAATTGGTGTGGCAGTAAATGATGCGTATAACAACGCATTATAAGCCATAAAAATTATCATAAAAAATATATTTTTGATTTGATTAACTGCTAAAATTAAGTTTACATGATTTTTCGGTTTGGTACCTGTAATAAAAAATAAAAACTATTAAATCTGGTTTTATTAGAGGATTTGCACACTTGAAATTTGTACAAACGTATCAACGTATCAATTTCATACGTACGTTGATACGTGATTGTTAAAACGTACAGATCAACGTAACAATTGAATTCTTACGTTGGTCCATACGTTCATCGCCTGAACGTATGAACGTACGAACGTATTGTTATGGGCATGCGCATAACAAACAAATCGGCCTGCTGCTTCCGCTTTTGCAAACCGCCATTTGCAAAAATGACCGGCCGAACATGGGGTAGAGGCCTAGGATGCAGTATTAGAAGCCGAGGACGTGAAAATAACGAACCATCCCCACCACCAGCACCAACACACAACCATCATTGACTGCAACGAGTATTTGAATTAGGTCCGAGTGATACCAGCGATTGACACCACGTTGTTACGTGATTTTTTTGTTTGTGCAAACACTCATCACGTATCAACGTAAACATATGAACGCTTGAACGTACAAACGTATAACTTTTTTATTTATACGTTTGTACGTTCATGCTTACATACGTTTTTGTGATCAGCGCAAATCCTCTATTTATGGCACTGCATTATGCGAGACACGCAATGGTAAGGATTACAGGAAAATATATTAATTTTTTTTTCAATTTCTTTTTAGTTTTAAAGTTGAATCACGAAAAATGTCTAGTTATTTTGCATGTCAGTTGTGCGGCTTTCTAATCATCAGTTAGTCTAGTTACATGAACACGCTTTTCTGGAAAATGACGTCATTATTTCTCAAGTGGGAAAAGTAAAAAATGGAGTATTCACTCTAGTTTCCACTTTTCCACTTGATGAATGATGACGTCATTTTCCAGAAAAGCGTGTTCTTGTAAACTTAGTAAGTGTCATCATAGTATAATTTGTCGAGAATTGTCTGAAGCTTTTAGTAAGATTTTTAACACACGTTAGATGGCGCGTCATTTGTGGTGCGCCATTTACCGTTACGTGGAATTAGTCTTTTTGTCGTCAAATTTCAAAATACGATTAGAAGCATAGCAAAAAAACACACCGAAATTTAACACCCAAACATCAAATTGCAATTTTACAGAACTGGGTTATCATGGGTTATTATGATTTGGGATTTGATTTAACATCATTTCATGGGTTATTGGTGACTTGGGATTTGATTTAACATTATTTCATGGGTTATTGGTGACTTAAGATTTGATTTAACATTATTTCACGGGTTATTGGTGAACTGGGATATGATTTCACGAGTTACTGGCGAACTGGGATAGGATTTCACAAGTTATTGGTGAACTGGGATAGGATTTCATGGGTTATTGGTGAACTGGGATAGGATTTCACGAGTTATTGGTGAACTGGAATAGGATTTCACAAGTTATTGGTGAACTGGGATAGGATTTCACGAGTTATTGGTGAACTGGAATAGGATTTCATGGGTTATTGGTGAACTGGGATAGGATTTCACGAGTTATTGGTGAACTGGAATAGGATTTCATGGGTTATTGGTGAACTGGGATAAGATTTCACGAGTTATTGGTGAACTGGAATAAGATTTATTGAGATTTTATGGGATTTCACAGTTTATCATTGATTTGGGATTTGATTTAATGTGATTTAACAGGATTTGAATTAAGAGAATTTAATGAGTTATTATTGATCTGGAATTTGTTAAAATGTTAAAATGTTTAAGAAGAAGTTTTTGAAGTTACTAGTGGATGTAAAAATTAAAAACTAACCTTTAACCACATTTTGCTTGCAAAGAATAATTCTCCATTTAGTGAATAAATATATAAAATATGTGATGAATATAGACAACCACAGAAAATAGGAAAAAGGTTTGATATAGGTTAGCCAAATAAACCGTTTTGTTTTTTCCTCATAATGTATGACAAATCCCAAAGAATCTTCAACAATGGGAGTGGTAATGAAGTCAAAATCCTGTCGACGCTTTGCTGTAATTCCTAAAGCGAGTGTGGAGCCATCCAATTCCTAAAAAAGAAAGCAAACAACATTTACTAATTACAACTTACACTTGCTTAAGGCTGGATTCACACATTCACATACCTCAGACTTTAATTGTTGTAAAATGTTTTGAATCTTATTGTTTGGGTTTCTTATTAATCTGTAATTGGTTTCCAGTATAGATTTTATAGAAAATAAATTATTCTGGGGGTTTATTATTAACATTACTTTAAATTAGGTAAGAGTTTCAAGGTGGCATTCATTATATCTTCTGATAGAATGGTATGTGTGCTTCGTGATGACTGTAATTTTTTAAAGGGATGTAATTTATGACATTAATGAATGAACAGGTTTCCGCCAAAGACTAAGCAAATTGTGCAAATGTAATTACCAATTAAGCACCAGATTTAATTTGATGGTCCAATGCATGAATTTTGATCTAGAACGCACGGTAAATCTAGATAGCTAAGGTTAAGACACTTTAAGAACCCAATACTGGTTCCATTTAATAGTCGTTTGGGTGAGCCTAAAAGTCAAGGTGACTATTTTTGAATCACTGCAGTACGAAATTGGCAGTTATAAATATAATAACAAAAATTGAGCAAACTGCTGCTAATGAATTGATAGAAAACTGCTAAAATTCATGGATTTTAGCAGTTTTCTGTCTGTTCTGTCTATTTAGAACTGCCAATTTCGTACTGCAGTGACTCAAAAATAGTTACCTTGATTTTAGGTTCACCAAACGACTATTAAATGGAACCAAATTCTTAAAGTGTCTTCAGTTAAGCCATTAAAAGTGCCTAAAACAAAATTTAGACACCTAGATTTGCAGTGCGGTCATTTGACCCCAATTCAGTTTTAAAACAGCTGGTGCTGGATTGATTTTTTTTATAACTTTTACTAAAAATAGCTCTACGACTACGTCGTTTCTTATTGGTTGCTAATAAATGAGCTATAAAATGCTTATTTTGGCCTAACGCATGCGGTCATTTAACCTTCAAAGCCCCATCCTATACCACAATTGTGACCAGCTGCAGTTGTGAATACAAATTTTTTTTAAAAAATTGTTTAAAAAATCTGAAATTTGCAGTAGCTGTTAAGAATATGCATTTACATTTTCTGAATTAATTTCATTGCTATCAGGCACAAAATAAAAAAGTTATTGTAAAAAGAAAAAACGGTCCCCTTAAATTCCCAGCTTAAGTTTTTGGTTGTTTTCACTGCAAATTTTACTCTAGTGAGAGCACTTTTAGAATATTGCGCCCCTTGTATATAAACTAAATAACCATACATACCTTCATCTTTGAAACACATGGTCAACTGAGTTAATGTGAAACTAATTGCAATTTAAATTAAGTTGATACAGACAATTGTTATTATAAATAAATGATTAAAAACATCTTGCATGCTGTTTAAAACAACATTTTGACCGCACGACTTGATTATTACAATTGGTGACACCTAGTGTCGGTTGGAGAAACCATGGTAACAGCACTAAAGCGTTTCAAAGTAGAGACCCCAAATTGTCACAATTGTGACCATTAATCAGGCTTTACATTGTTCCAAAATTTCAGGGCTTTGAGGGTTAACTGCAATAGATCGTTTAAGTGTTTTTTAAGTGTTTTTTACTTTTACGATAATAGCTCGTAGTATAGCTATTTTTAGTAAAAGTAATAAAAAAACAGGCCATGAAACCCGCCAATATAGCAGCACCAGCTGTTTTAAAACTAAATTGTGGTCAAATGACCGCACTGGGCATTCTAGTGTTAACTTGTTAAGGACATGCACTGTGAGTTTGCTCTTAGTATTTGGGGGTTTCCCGACCAAAACGCACAGCTGTGTAAATGCCAATAGTAAAGTTTTCTTTTTTCAAATATATAGTTGCTTTTGAAAGCTCATGGAATCGACATTGTTGGATCAAACAAATTATTTTCAAGTTTGTTTTTATAATAATATTTAAATCAAATTGATAAGATAATTTATACAATTCCATTGTCTGTAATTTTTTTTTGCAAGAAAATGCATTTATACATAACATCATATAAGTGTAGTTACTTAAAAAAATATTAATTTACGTTTTCTTCAGAATGTACAAGCATAAAAGCTAAATTTTGCTGCCATATTATAAAATCTTGCAAGTTCTTTCTCACTGTACTCCGAACAACAAACAATATGGTCTTCTTTTTAAGGAATAATAACTATTAAATAATTTAGAAATAATTGATTAATCTTATAATTTGAGAATATAAAATTTCAAGTTTAACTTGTTTCCATTGCTCAAAATGGTTCATCCAAATAATTATTAGTTCAAAATTCAAGTCACAGTAAGAAATTGATGTATTTGTGATAAGTTTTGTAGAAACTTCAATTTTCATTTTCCCAGACAAATATTGAAGGTACAGTTTTAATAAGCATTTAGCTTGCAAAATATAGAACAGTTGACATTAATAATAGTATTTATTGCTTATGTACTGTATATTGATAATCTAAATACTGTAGATACCATTGTCTTGATCATATGCAATCATGATTCTTCTACTACCAGTGCCATGCAGAAAATTAGACAATTCAAGATTTATGTCATTACAAAATGTGAGATTAGTAGTTAAGGCTGAAACAAGTAGTGTAACCGATTTGCATATATAATTATAATTATCAAGGGTTACAAACAAATAGATGGGAAACTCAATGCTGTAGAAAAGTCATTTACCTGGCTATTATTATACAAATAAGTAGGATATAAAAAATGCGCTGATGGGAATAAGTAGAAAAATTACATAGTAGAAATTTTTACTCTAAACTCTATCCAAACTGAAAAGTGAAATTTTTTGCATTGTACTGAAAGTATTCATTTTGGTATCTTATTTTAATCCTTTAGTCAAGCCGAATCGAAAAATCCTTGTTTTGTAGTCAAGCGCAACAATACAAAAACCCAAATAAAAATAATTTTTTAAAATATTTTACAAGCGTTTTCGTTTGTTAACAATGACATCCACATTTTTGGACTACAAAGCAATGATTTTTCGACTCAGCTCAACTAGAGGATTAGAATAAGATATCACAATGTGTACTTTCAGTACAATGCATAGGTCATTAATCATTGGGAGTTTCGTGCACGAATTGTTAAATAGAGTTTAGTTGATCATACATTTATAGTGTGATCACAGCATTGAGTTTCTTATCTATTTGTTTGTGGTTCTTGTATGTAACTACAGCAATAAAATATTAAATATTCAATCTATATACTTATACTGCTTGTTGACTTCATTATCAGATTTAGCAACATTAAACTTGTGACTATATACATATATTATTGCAAGCATTATTATTAATTAATTATAATTGTTAATTTCATGTAGAATATGTCATATGAATTAACATCAACACTTACTGCTTGATGTCTTCATTAGGTTTAAACTGAATAGCAATATATTGGACTTGTGGCTGTATTATAAGTTATTGCTCATCAAAAGATTCAATGAAACGCTGTATGTTTTGCCCAGGAATCTGCTTTGGTGTAACTTGTTATTTTGTGTGAGAATTTTATTGTTACAACTGCACCGTAGTGAAGGGCGTATAATTTATGACTACACTTTTTTATTGCAAGAAGAAAAACATCGATTATTGAATATTTTTACAGTTTTTGCATATAGTTATGGTAACCCATAAAATTTTTCTCATTAAAGAGTTTACAACATCAAAAATTTTATGACTGAATAATGTTCACCATCTCTAAAATCTCTTTAAAATTGTTTAAAGTTTCTAGAACACGTCACAGTTGGTTAAATACATAGAGTTTACGTCGCAATTGATAACAATCGCGCACATTCTCGATTTGGTATCTCTTATTACTTTTTCGTTTTGTCATTTGCTCGTTTTCACAACTTCAACATTAGCTTTAAACCCGAAAATATTTTTTAAAATTGTTCAGTTATAATACCACAATAGAGAGGGCGATTGTTCCTGTGGTCGTTTGGCACGAATTTTCCTGCATGATACTAAGATCAAGAGTTGCCCAGGGCATGAGTAAAGTTATCTCTCAAGAAAATGGGTCATATGAATAAAGTGAAGTTTATGCTTTTACTTCATAATTTTGGAGCAAATACTCTTAAGAATAAAATTTTAAGTAGATGCTTTCACGTTAAAGCAAAATAGTATTTACTTCATGCTAGTAGTTTTTACTTTAATTAAAAGTATTTACTTTTTTTACTTAACCCTCAGACGCTTAACATTTTGGGTCAACGCAAAGACCTATTAGTGGTGTCAATTGACATGTTTTATATACTCTGAGTTGAAGCGCTTTAGTGCTGTTACCATGGTTACCATGGTTTTACCAACTGACGCTAAGTGTCACCGATTGTAAAAATCAAGACACTCGGTCAAAATGTGGTCATTTGAACAGCATGCAAGATGTTTAATCATTTATTTATAATAATTGTGTATATTAACTTAATTTTAATTCCAATTAGTGCAATTAATTGCAATTGATGTAAAATGTGAACTGAACATGTGCCGACTGCTTCGTTTATTCTCTACTTTGCATATAGGTGGCGTTGTATTTTAAAAGCGCTCTAACTAAAGAGAAAAAATGCAGTGAAAACAGCAAACGTTTTAACCTGAGATTTTAAGGGGCTTATATTCTCTTTTTACAATAACTTTTTTTTATAAGTCTGAAAATTACCAAATAAATTATTTTGAACAGCTCCAAAAATTTTCAGAATTTTTGAAAAATTTTTTGAAAAAAATTTGTATTCAGAACTATTGCCTGTGTCAATTGTCTCATAGGATAGGCTTCTGAGGGTTAAGACATGACTTTTGTGTGATTTGGGTGGATTAGTTTTCAAATAATAATGTTGAAATGAATAACTGCTTCAAACTGCTCGTGTAAAATGATTTTGACTCGATTGATAAAATGACAAACTACTTTACTATACTGTTGCTACGACTACATTCATACATGAAGGTTAAGATGAAGAGTGAGGGATCTGGGTACACAACCCCTTTTTATAGGAAAGGGTGAAGTGGGTCAGAAGTGTGGTCACGTGGGTAAGTCGTTGACCACAAGATGGGAAAATAATTGGAGGTAAAAGGGAACAAAAGCCAAGTTTCACATATAGGTGAGAAAAACCCAAAAATAGAAATAAGTAAAAGAACTGGGAAAAATATATACTTGACAATGTGAAATATAAAAATAATACTAAAACCATAGAATTAGTTATTAATTTAAATCGTGAGATTTTACACTAGTAGTTAGGACATTGGATTTTGAAAATGAGGTCTTGGGTTCAATTTCCAAGCGATCTTGGGTTTTTTTTATGAATATAAATTTCCCAATTAATTTCCAATTTCAAAAATAATCAGGATTGATTAATCCCTAATCTCTAATCCCCCAAAAAATTTGAAAAAAAAATTTAAATACCAGATTAGAATTAGGTATTAGGATTGATCACATTTTTGGGATTGAGATTGGGATTAGGATTATTCTAATTCCCAATTTCCAATCTCATACTAAAAAAGGCATTAATTATCCAAGCCTGTATTTCACTGGTACACTTTAAAGTAAAACATCCTGTTCAGACACTAAACAAAATATAATGTGCTTTCTATAATAAAAATCTTGAGAAATGTTTTGTTGTGAGCTAAACAAAACTGTTTTTTTAAAAAAGATTACTCAATATTTGTAGTTTTGCACCAAAAAAAAATTCCAAAACAAATGCTAAGCCAGACCCTAAAATTCCTATAATGACAACAACAAAAGCAGCGACTGTGTGATAAATCGAAACCGGTTTACCAATGTAATATTTTGTCTTGCACAATATTTGTGGTTCATTATTTGATTTAAGTCTATTAAAAATTCCGGTTTCTTTTATCTTCAAAAGGCTGAAATGTTAGATTTATGTTCATTTTAGGTAACTTCGATCACACCAAATTTGTAAAACCTTACTTTTGATTAAATGTTTCCACAAATTTTGATTTTTTACTGAACATGTAATATGCTGAAGTAGTTATTGGAATTTTTATAAAACTGAACGTGCAATTTGGTCCGTACAGGTCTTCTAACAAATCGTAGTAATGGATTACAGCATTGAACTTATTCGAAAGCACTTTTGGAGCATCTGCTATGTCTGAAATCTTTCCTTTTTTGGGATTCTTTTTCATGCGTTGCCAAATATTCCGTGTGAGATTTGTTTGTTCACTCTGCAGTTTCATAAATGTAATTTAAAGATTTAGAGTTTTTAGGCCATTAAAAGTTATAATTATGAGTTATAAGTTCAAAATTATGATTATAATTATAATGTTTTATGTGATAAAAATGTGGTTTGCGGCAAGGATTTAAAGCTCCAATTTAAGCTCAAATTATAATTATGAAATCATGTGACTACCATGAATGATTAGAACAAATCCTAATGGTGTCTTTAAAAAATATATATATTGGTTGTCAACACAAAAAATGATGTTTATTTGATTATTTAGCATAAAATGTTGCTAAATAAACTATTATTTAGCTATTCTGGATGTGGATGGTATTAATACTTGAAGATTACAAATCGAGGTGGAATCAGCAAAATCAGCGCCATTTGCATTCTGGGCGGAGCTAGTTATAAGGTTCAGTTCACTGACTGGCTGCTCTATTTTATAAAATAGCACAAAATTTATATAGTCAAATTATAATTGTGAGCTCATAACTCATAATTATAACTATTAATGGCCCTTTCGCAAACTGCTTTTTGTCTCTCGTATGATGGACCTTTATGAATTTATATGGAAAAAAGTCAAACGCATACAAGTTAATTCTTTCATCGGACAATAAATCTTGAATATTGCTGTATAAGACTTTTGATGTTGTAACAGTGAGTGATACATATAATACCGCAGTATAGCTTGAAATAATTATCATTAAGAACATATATTTTGTTTGAGTAATTTCTCGAACTGTAAAATCAGATTCAATATAGTTATTTTGGTTACTGTATATACTCGCGTATAAGTCGAGGATTTTTGGAATACATCTTGGTCTTTTTTGTCCAATCCGAGTTTTATATATAGTTTTGAGCCGTTTTAAGTGGGGGCGACTTAAAACGGGTCAAGTATATAAAACTCGGATTGGACAAAAAAGACCAAGATGTGTTCCAAAAATCCTCGACTTATACGCGTGTAAATATGGTAATAAGTTTGTTGTGTTGTTATTACCCGATTTTGATGTTAATGAAATGTTTTTATCGAATTTCTTTAACAAAACCAAACATAGTCTGGTGATAAAATATACAAATAAAATACTCAACCAAACATACAGAGAAAATGGTTTGAGAAACGTTGTCCATAAATATTCATTGATAGTGCTGTCATGTCGAATAACAAACGCCATTGATTCTTTATAGGGTGGAAAATTGGTGAAGTCAAATTTTGTCACTCGTGTAATGTTAATTCCGAATAATGTCATGACAGTATCTAATTTCTAATAATATAACAAAAAAAATAATTAATTAAGGTGAAATATATTTCGTCAACGTGCTTTCTCTTCCAACATGGTGATGAACGCGTCGGTGGATTTATTCTTATCGGTGATCTCGATTATTGACCTATAAATATTTTAAAAGTGTTGGTGGAGATTTATTTATGAAAATAAAAGTTGCTTGCGGTGGAATTTAAAAATTATAATTATGAAGTTGATTGCGGAGATATCGAAAAAAACAAATTTCAGTCTCGCATCATAAAATGCTAAACTTATTATTTTTTGGCTTTTCTGGACGTGGATATCGACTGATCAATGGGGTAAAAAAAAATTGGCGCCATTTTGCAATTGTGGCCGCAGATTATTAGAATGTTCAATTTACTGATTGGTTCAGCTATTTTATAAAATATAGTATTGAAAATCAGGGTTATGAGTTTTTAAGTTATAATTATGAGTCATAATTGTAACGTTTAAATGCCCTCCCGCAAACTCTCTGTTTTTCAAATTTTTCTGAAATATTACCCGAAATTACTCATTTTATTAAATATCAGCTGTAAAATTTCCTTTGCGAGTAAATCCATTTTGTCCTTCATTGCAGACTGTTGAAAAGAAAGAAATAGGAAAATTTTGTAAACTGTAAATTTTAAACAAACTGTAGCATTCTTTCTGATACCTGATTGAGCAATCCAATTGTAAAATTTTCTTTTTCTAATACTATTATTGTTTTAGACATTATTTCAATTTGACATTTATTTTGCAATGCACAATTTATGTTTAAGTTTGTTTTCACAAAAATATGCTTATCAAATTGATAATGAAATGCAAATAAACTAAAAGTCTAATATATGATACAAATAACTTTCATTAATATTATAATTTTGTGCATTTGGTCTATAATTATTGATAATACCATATTACTGTGGTGAGACTGTAAATACTGTGGTGCTAATACATAAACTTGATTTTGTTTCCAGATGATTAGATCTTGTAATAAGTGCATACCTGAACCATGCTCTTGATTAAGAATTTCTGTTGTCTCCATAATGACAAATATCAGTATTTTATTTTCAATTAACATTAAAACATACTGTCCAATCTGAAATTAAAATTCATATTAAAATATAACAAATGTAAATGTAAATAAATAACATTGACATCTTTTTTACTTGTTCATAACGATCTACCCAAATCAGAATGAGTTGAAAAGGTGTAAAATCATAATTTAATGATATATTAGTGATTCGTTGGATTGATATTTGAATTTGCTCACTCCAGCTGTGATGAATCAATTTGAGTAAGCAGTTTGGTACTAAAAATAAGTATATAAAAAAAAGTCAATTTTCAAACCTAGACAAGCAAAATCCGATATACAGGGTGTATCAGAATTCATGTTACACAGAAACAGGGAGTATAGAGGAGGACCAGGAAATCACATATTCACTAATCAAAAATTCCAAAATAAATTCTCAAATTTTCAAATAAAAACACACAATCGGTAGCCAACAACAGTTTATTGCTCTAGAACATCTCTTGTAATAAACTTCTGCTGTTGGCTACTGATTGTGTGTTTTTATTTAAGAATTGCGCTTTAACCTGGCAAACGTGGACTATTTGCGTGATGCGGGATATTTGAAATTTTCCATTGTTTTTGGGGCTGTGACTAAGTGGGAAAATTTAATTTTTTTGGAATTTTTGATTAGTAGAAACTGTTGTGTCCCCAAAAGACACTTAAGATAAATATCTTATAGTACTTAAATTATACATCGAATTAGGGAATCAATGATATAATCATAAACTTCAGGAAATCCTAATAGTTCTGATAATATTAGAGTTAATAGTTAAACACTAAACAACCAGAGGGCGCTTGTTGCGGAGTTGTGAATGTTTGACCAGTGAAGTTGCCACTGTCCCGTAATTAAAGGATTAAGATAAACAGTGGCTATATAAACTGCTGCACAGGAAGTGCAGGGACTTCTTGAATTATTCTTATAACATTACGGGTAACAACATACACTTGCGTTTAAACTACCAACTCCGCCAAGTAGTAGGCTTAACACTGGTGTATGAGTTCGGACTAGCCAGCCGAACTAGCACAATCGATCGCTTTCTGTGGTAATTATAATATTTCTTAATATTAATATGTTTCTTTACTATTTAGCTTGTGATAAAGGCAAAACCTTTGGCGCGACGGAAACCAGCGTCCTGTGTGTAAATGTAGCGATTGACACACTTCTATCCCAGCTCAGCGAATCATCGCACCGCTGTAAATGTGATAATATCACCTTGTTCTTGAACATATTGTTCGAGGAGATATTATCTCGATGTGTGATTCCTAAATCACCTAGACGTAACTACGGCCGCGATATAAGTCCTATAAACGGCATTCACCTGCGTACGGTATTTAAGGAACCATGTGGCCTCGGAGGAATGCACGTCGGATCGGAGATAACCCTATCTCTAAATCTAACACACATTGGTCACCACCAATCATCCATAAACAATGTTATTCGAACATTGTTTATTTAAAATAACCGATAAATAAATAATCTCAGACTAAATATAAATTTAGTGCTTTCTTAGTGGTTTTAATAATTGTCTTAGTTGAATTTTATAATAAATATACCTTAAAATTAAATCACTTGTCCAATTATTATTATATCACTATTATATTATCTTACGGTAAATTGGGAACGCAGCAAAACGTCATCTCTTGATCGATCCCCCTCTATACCCCCTGTTTCTGTGTAACATGAATTCTGATACACCCTTTATACATATATAAATTATATAACTATAATCATGCTGATAGATGATGATTATTTTTTTGCTATTTGTTATTTTCACAATATTAGTCAAGAGTTGATGATTATAATTAGAAATGGATAAATTAGTGGAGGAAGTATTTTTCCATGCTTGAAAGACAAAACAAACACATTTTTAAAAAGCCTGTCTTTATGTAGTACTTTTAGAACTTACTTTTTGACATGTTTATACATCCAGCGAATAAGTAGACAAAAAATATTCTAGTAATCTTCATCTTGAATTAGTGTGTGGTTATGTATACTGAAAAATTTACAATGATGTTGCTTAAAGTCTGCAATCAATCACTGTTTGAAGTTGACAGCTTTATTGCTTTAAGAAAAAAATGTCATAAATGTCAAGGTAATAGTACTTTAGACATTAGCTTGCTGCTTTGCGTGTTCCATAAAAATTTCATACTTTTTATACGGGTTTTATTACTAAAGTTATTAAATGTCGATACCTAATATTTTAATATTGGAAAGGCAGCCTTTATTTTTGTCAGAAATTGAATCAATTTCATTAGCCAAAAATTCAAAAACTATTTCTTGGTTTCTGAAATATTTTTATAATTTAAAAAAATTAGAAGTAGAATTTGACTTTGTTTTGCTCACCTACACTCATAGAAAAAATGTTTCCTTTTTACTTCATTTTGTCCCGTGGCCAACTCCCACATTTAAAAGAGTAATAATACTTCAATTTCAGAGTTTTGATATTCCATTTTAGAGTTTTCATATTCCATTTTAGAGTTTTGATATTCCATTTCAAAGTACTGTTACTTCAAAAATGTAGTTTTTCACACACCAAACTCTTGTTTTGGAGTACCATTACTCTGATTATGGAGTTGGCCACAGGACAATGCATAACTCCAGAAATGAAGTAAAATGGCAACTTTTTTTCTATGAGTGTATGGTATGCTGTATTTGTGGTGACTATGGATTTTAATCAATAAATTAAGCCTATAATATACTTTGTGTTCTTTATTGTATTAAATATCTGGTGTGCACAGTGGGGGAACGTCCCTCACCTTCATGCACATTTTCTCCACTAGGAGAAGGAGGGCTGAGCATACACTGCCCTTTGTTGCTGATACACTCCCAGGGGAGTAGTGACCCTGTTTGACACCTGTCACGGACACATGACCAAGGAGTATAAATAGGGTAACTCCACGAAGTGGGTCAGATTATTCCCGAGACACAACTAAGGTAAACCCAGAGCATCAAACCAATCCTCGCCAGATCAGGCATCGTACAAATACCGGGATTGATTGAGGACCAGATGCCATGGATCCACACCGAATAACTCAGGTCTGCCGAGTTCAAGCTGTTAGGAAAACGAGTAAACTTGTTTTCCAACCTTAACTCAAACCCCAACACTAACAAAAGGAAAACCCTTTGTCCGGCTCTACACGTGGATATCGCCTGATGCGCATTTAGCACTTGTATTCGACAAGACAAAGGCCTAACTTTGTAAAGTTAAGCAAATTGACCACAGCGATCTCATCGACCACCACTTGACCAGCAAATGCCTAGACAACAGCCCAAGGAACTGAAGTAGGCCGGATTTCCAGTTACACTAGAAATCAGCATCCAATAGCGACCAAACCAAACCAAGGACCCGTGATAACCCGTTATCACATCTTATAAATCTGAGTAATCCAGATCGAGATATCTTTCGATCCTATTCTCTGGCTGTGTAATTTAATTATTGTTAAAAAAAGAATTCCACATTCAGATTTACTTCTCGTGTATTAATTATTTTGCTACTATTCTTAGATTAACTCAAAAATCCCCAGGTAAGTAATTATTAGACTTATTAGTTCTTTCTAGTAAGTCATGTCACGATATATTACACTAAAAATATCACTCAAAAATCTATAAAACACCTCACTCACCTTAGTAATTTTTGAAGTTTGTGTTGCGGGATCGAGTATGTTATATAACTCTATGGCCAGTTTGTCTACACTCATAGAAAAAAAGGGGGGATTTTACTCCAATTGTGGAGTATGGCGCTTGTCTCATGGCTGACTCCATTTTTGAAGTAATAATACTCCCAATAGTAATGGTGCATTTTGTCTCTCTAAAGGAGTATTGTGCTGATACATCCATTTGAAGTATAAATTCAAAATACTATTTTTACTCTTGTCAATCTAGTGATTTGACTACACGTCTGGAGAGTAATAGTAAAACATTGGCAAAAAAATACAATTACTCATCAAAACAAAGAATAAAATTATATATTTAAGGTGTAACTGGAGCTGAAAAAAGAATAGTTCTACTCTTTGTAAACGCACTTATTACTAAGAAAACAACACGAGAACACATTGAAATAAGATTGGAAAATCAATGGCTATAATGTTTTCATAACATCCATACTTGGTGAAAAACAAACAGCCCAGATTCCATTGGAGCCCGGGCTGGGAGTTGAACCCAGATCCCTCAATTGCTGGTTGGATGCTTTACTATTAAGCTACTTGGAATTCCAACAGAATCTGAGACTGAATGTTATATATTCACCACTTCTCCACCTCATTCACCACTTGATATCAAGTGGTAAGTGATGTCAATCAAGGATAAAAATAGTATATCACTTATGAATACTCATACGTAAAATAGTTATACTCCAACTTGTCTCTCTTTTATTTTATGAAATAGATATACTCACACTTGGAATGGTTATACTCCTACTTGTCTATTTTTTTATTTTATGGAGTAGGTATACTCACGCTTGGAATGGTTATACTCCTACTTGTCTACTCTCTGATGAATATTACGTCATTATTGTTATTGATTGCTGTAGTTATAATATCAATCAATAACAATAATCACGTAATATTCATTCAAAGTCTTATTTACTTACCTGTGTGCTGGGCCAAGGTTGATGGAAAAATCGCTTAAAAAGTTGGTCACTTGTAATAACTTGTAATAAGAGCAAGAATTGTTAATCTGACGTCAGCGATGGGCGCAATTGAGCATACTTTTCAGTGTTAAGAATAATACCTAAGCTCAATCGTGCCTACTGGCAGCGGATCAATAATACTCCCACCTTCTCTCTATTTTCGGAATTGACAAAGTGGCCAAACCATCTGAGAGATGTTTCTGTCAACATTGTGCTGTGCAGTGTGGCTCTACCAATGATTTTTCAAAGGTATAATTACAGATTATACTTTCTGGTATAATTAAGATCACGTTTCTTCTGAAGAAGCTTATAATTTCTTAAATTTGTCAAAAAATCAACCACTAATTACAGTATTTAGACTTGCACGATCGCTGACATATCGAACGCACATTTGTAAATGAAGAGGCCTGTACCTACTGTATGAGTTTTGTAAATTTTGTTTTTCTAAGAATTATGCAGATCGTTGTTGCTTTGCCTATATATGCGGCTGTGCGCGCCATGCAGCAGTTCAAACGATTTTTAAAAGGTATAAAAATGATGTTGCTAGTTCGGTGATGGTTTGACCCGTTGTGTACTTGTTATTTGGCCAACAGATGGCGCTGACCATCTAATTCCATACAGGCTGAAGAGATTAAATCTCTAATTCGTAACCCCAGTAAATATTTCTGGCATGAAATGATCAGAAATTATGGTTGAAGAATTTATTCTAACATTTGGATGTCAATCACACTGGAAATCTAGGTGTCTAAATTTGGATTTAGGCACTTTATAATAGCTTAAGTTAAAGCACTTTAAGAAGCTAAACACTGGTTCCATTTAATAGTCATTTGGGTGCCTAAAAATCAAAGTAAAATGGTTATTTGGTCTTTTTGGGGGCGCGTATAATTCGCGACATCATTTATCGCGACATGGGATACGCGCAAATTTTGAAATATTCCCCCATATGTCTCGTTTTGCTGCGCTAATAATAGCGACAATTGACGTGACATTGAAAATCGCGACAACGACAATTAGGTTGGCACAACATTAAAGATCGCACGACATTGAAAAATATCAGCAGGAAATTATTTTCTTTAAGACAATAAAAAAAGTTTATTATTTTTTTTTTAAGTTTTTTATAGTAATATTATTTTATAATTGTACACTTGCTTCGTGCGGTCCAGAAAAATTGTGCGTTTTTATTTATTGCTAATTTACTCTTTTTAAAAATTTGGGAACTTAAATACTATTTCTTGCCTATTGACAATGTGACGGTTCAATACCGTAGCGTATTAAGATTTGCCACCAGAAGGCGCGATTTGCCAAAGTTTAAAATAAGAAATTCAAGTTTGATGGAAATAAAAATGTTCATTGAATTATAAAAATGTTTAAGTAAATATTCTCTCTATGTTTTGATAAATACAAGAGAGAAATATACAAAGAATAGGCATATTCATTGTTACAGAAAAAGTTACGATAAATCATCGATAAAAATGATTATTGTGCCCAAACAGTAATAAATATTGTTGTGAGATGTTTATTTAAATAAAGTAAGAATATTTAGGGATGAGAATACTTTAAATATAAATATAAATAAAGTTAACCCTAAATATTGCCATGTGCTTTTTGAATATTTAAGATATTCTAAGGGGTTCACATAACTTTGATCAGAGAGTTGATTCGATTGGATCAACTCCTTATGACTCACTGATATGCAAATTAGAAAATCTGCTTATCAGTATCCTTGTCCCAGGATTGAGGGAAACTCAAGGAACCCCATGGTTTCATAGTATATAAGCTCTTTTGCAGAAGCTTATTCTGGGCCTCTGTACTGAATTAATGTTGAATCTATATGATTGTCTATGTGTAACTTGTACCTGTAACCATTCAGAGTCATTTTGTCACCTTTTGCTTTAAATACAAATCGGCAGGCTGTCAACACCAAATTAAAGTAGGTATAATGCCCTAAAGACCGTAGTTGCCGGGCCTAAGAACCCGAAGGTAAATGTACCGAGAATATACTTGTGCGCTTGCATGTAGACCAGTCCTATGGACAAAGCTTGATTGTATCGAGTTCGCTCGGACCGAGCAGCAATCGCTACCTGTATCAGGAGTCAGCGCTAACTGACACGTGCTTTCGGTACCAGTTGAGAATAACGCATTTGGTTTAATGCGGCGCGCCCGACTCAATCATGACGGCCGAGGAATCCTCTTTGGATTCCATAACCGACTTCTTCCTGATAATTTATACTTTTATTTTAGTTTATTATAAATAGTCCTACATTTGTTTAAATGCATACAATTATTATATTCATTCGAATGTAATAATTTGGAAACCATAAAGAGTGAGTTTGCTCTGCAAAATTCTCGACAAAATACAGGTGTAAGTCTATACCAGGCGGTATCGCTAATTTGTGACGATCATCCGACCGATGAACGCCGATATTCGCAGGATTCGATAGTGCATTACCCCGATTAGGAACCGAGAAATGTCAGGGAAACACCAGAAGATTTGTAATATTATTATTGTTGTATATCTCTATTAAGTTAATAAGCCTCTGTAAGACAGTTAAAAGTTTTTTACTAGTTTATTACCAGTTTCCTGGTCCTTTAGATTAACTTATAGTTTCGATATGTTTATAAGTATTTGCCTCTGTTTTATTAAGTATTATGTGATAATTCGATCTTAGTCAAGCTCGGGTCATTGTAGATTGCAATGATCCGGAATAAATGTTATGTTTTGAGAAATTCCTTGTTTTTATGTTTATTTACTTTACGTAGATCCTAGTTCAGCGTTTGCAAGTATATTTATAGTTTTTATGGTTTCTTGTCCCTGTGACAAGTGGAGGTTTTTCTAAAGTATAAAGAAAATCCACGTGTTCTTATGAGTTATCTTCTTAAAATTCCGCTACAAAGTGTAACTATAGCACTCTGGGGAAAAAGCCAGATCGTCACAACAATCCAAAACTCAATTAGAGTTGAGAGGCAATTTGGGACACATTTTTTTGATTTCTTCATAATTTAAAAAATAAAATAAAATAAAGAAAAAAATATTACAGAGTTTGCGGCAGGTGCTTTTCCCTTATAATTATAACTACTTTTATGGTTATAAATATTAAATAGTGTGACACAAAAGAAAAAAAGTCTAGTTTTTAGTGCACAGCAGTTTAGAAAAGCGAGTACTAAAAACTAGACATTTTTTCTTTTCTGTAACACTATTTATAACCATAAAAAAAGTTATAATTATAAGGGAAAAGTACCTGGTGCAAACTTGTGACGATCCTTTCTCCGAGGACGCTGTCTAGTGACAGTGACTACGAGGAGAGGGCATTTATACACAAAATCTAGCCGAGATAAGGAGCGTGATTTCCGGGATTTGACCGTCACAAACTCTGTAATAAATTTTATGTGCTATTTTATGGATAATTTCCAGCCTATTTTACAAGCCCTTTATAGTTTCAGATTTCGTCGCAAGACACCGTTTTTCCCAATACTCTCCAGCCAGAGACCACCAGAGTCTCCGGCTCAACAAATGTCTCTACACAGGTGCACGTTAACCGGAAACAAATGCTTGGTAATTAACAAAAAAATACTGCTAATAGAAATAAAATATGGCAAGCTGCATCGCCTTCCTTTGCATGATCGGCGTGGAAATTTAAATTTTTATGCAAGTAAGTCGCTAAGTTCGTGAGTACTACAAAATAACTCTGTCATAATGTATTTCCGGTTTTCTAGGCCTAAAACCACAGCCATCTGTTTGAAGAATTTTTGATACTCACTGATATTCACATAACTTCTTGTCATCGCCATTGCACTTTAGATGTTTGTCCTGGACTTCGCACTACGTGACTTCGTAATTAGGATGTCTTATCAGAAAAAACGTCAAAATTCGGTAAGTCACCGAATTCTAGTTCAGTTATAAATTGGGAGCGACTATTATGTACTTGAAGTTAAACATATTTACAACTGAATTAGAATAGGTTACAAAAATAGTAAAAGCATATTACTTACTAGAAATACTTACATCAACGTGTTTTCAATCATTTATCCACTTTTGAGTGGAATTTCGAGTAAAAAATTGAAATTTGCAATTTTTTAAATGAATGTAAATTTAAAGTTGATTTTATTACTGACGAATTTAAATGAAGGTGTCACAATAGCCGGCTGTGCTGCCTTCACATATTAATTTAGGCATACTTGTATTAATTTACGTGCAAATAGCTCGTTCTATTTGCACGTAATACATGCGAATAGCAGGTTCATTGCGGCTGGGTTATTTACAAGTACGATCGTGCGTATGTACGTAAGTGTGGGCCACCTGAATTTACATGCAAATAGACACTTTTTCAGGGGGTCCAATAAGGGCTTCCCTGTACGTTTTTGGTGCATTTACAACACAAACCCACAAACAATTTCAAACAATCATTTCTAACAATAATCATTTTCTGCGATATTCCATTATGACTTCAACAATTGCAATTGCTGTCAATGAAAGAATTGCGTATGCGGTTTTTGTATTAACCCTAATTCGTGGGGTCGGGCAGGATTTTATGGTTGTAAAATGGCTCAAAATGGAGAAATTTAGCAATACCAATTTGTGATAAATAATAAACACCCAATATGTCTTCCTAAATTATCTGCTTTCACAATCCTTTGCGACTTGTTTCTTGTATTTCTCAGCTTATCCTAATCTCTTTATCTCCCAAGTTGTAATGATTATTCAACCAATTTTCACCTGGTGGTGGGTTGTTTACCAGACGAGATATCCCTATTTTGCCTCGTCTCAATTAAAATCTCTACTCTATATATCATTTCGTGCGCGAAACTCCCATTGGTTAATGACCTATATTGTACGGAAAGTATGTATTGTGGTATCTTATTTTAATCCTTTAGTCAAGCCAAATCGAAAAATCATTGTTTTGTATACAAAAGATGTGCGCAACAATACAAAAACCCAAATGTAAATAATTTTTTAAAAATATTTTACAAGCGTTTTCATTCGGTAACAATGGCATGCTCATTTTTGGACTACAAAGCAATGATTTTTCGACTCAGCTCAACTAGAAGATTAAAATAAGATACCACAATATATACTTTCAGTACAATATAGGTCATTAACCAATGGGAGTTTCGCACACGAAATGATAAATAGAGTATAGATGAATGGTTTCGAGACGAGATGAGTGCCATCTTGTCCGTGTGTCAGCATTTGATTGACAGTCTTTTGGTCGACTGACGTTTGGTTGGAAAATATACACTTAAATATGCACAATGGCATTTGGGTTGTATATAAATTGTAAGATGGACATACATGGACCAATTGTCGCGATCACGACAAGTTAACTGCGCTTTATAGATAGTTGCGAGCTCAAAATTTGAATTGTGAGGTGATGCCGTATATTACGGTCTTATACGGTCTTATACGTGGCTAAAAAGGGGATATGATTATAAACTTACTCTTATTCGTAACGGTGAATGAAATAAGTAGAGACTTGTTTCATTCGATTCAAAATCCAAACACGGATTTAATAATTGTTTATAACCCACTGGATATCAAAAGTATTCATTTATCATGTCGTGCGCGAAACTCCCATTGGTTAATGATCTATATTGTACTGAAAGTATATATTGTGGTATCTTATTTTAATCCTCTAGACGAGCCGCATCGAAAAATCATTGTTTTGTATCCAAAAAATGTGCGCAACAATACAAAAACCCAAATGTAAATAAATGTTTAAAAATATTTTACAAGGATTTAAATTTGTTAACAATGGCATGCTCATTTTTGGACTACAAAGCAATGATTTTTTGACTCAGCTCAACTAGAGGATTAAAATCATCACAAAAGCAGCGCAACTGCCCAGGTCGCCAAGTAAACCAGCCGTCAAAGCGGGCAGATCGACAACGCAACGGCCAAGTAAAAACAGATCCCGGCAAAAACCACACTTCACTTTACTTGGCCCTTTCCTACCTGTTGGACACGGTTGCATTTAGTGTGCCTGTGATGTTTTGCGTGTTTGTTGCGCGATAGTTGCATGGCTCTTAGGGATTATGTGGTGTGTGTGATTGCTTTTATTGAGTTTTTGCTGTTGTGGTATTGTTTAGGGATGGGGGTTTTTATTTTTTGGCGTTCGCTGGAGTCAGTGTTGGTTTTGTGGCGTTGGGTTTGTGATAGTGTGTGTCTAGTTGTCTCACGTTTTTGGTTGTGTGGGTCTGTATGTGTGGGTATGTGTGTTGTTGCTGGGAGTTTTGTGTGTGGGTTGTTGCAGTTTTGTTTTGATTTCCGGGTCTTTGTTGCTGTTGTATTGAGTTTGTGGTTGTCTTTGATGCGTGACACGTCTGGTTGGTGATTGTGGGTGTGGTGAATTTGTGTGGTTTGAGTAGTGGTGCCAAGTGCTGTGTTTGGTGAGCTGTGGTCGGCTTATGCTTGGTTGCTGTGTGTGATTTGGATCAGTGGTTGTGTTGTGTTTTTCGGGTGTCTGGTGTCGGTTCCCTTTCGGAAAAGGCCAAGTAAAGTGAAGTCTGGTTTTTGCCGGGATCTGTTTTTACTTGGCTGTTGCGTTGTCGATCTGCCCGCTTTGATGGCTGGTTTACTTGGCGACCTCGGCAGTTTCGCTGCTTTTGTGATGATCCGTTTGCTTTTTGTTAGAGAATTGAAGGATTTTTGTTATATTTATGTCTTATAATATAATCGTTTAGTAACATCGTTTGTATATTATTAAAATAAAAAATGAAATATGTTTTACAGTTTTGTCATTAATTCTCAGTTGTTTTCGTCTTTCAATTCGATTCCTTCGTGCATAAATTGCTGAATTTTATACTGTGTCAAGCAACATATGTAATGTAACTCATTAAAGTTTTTTTGAATCCATCATTTGGATATTTACTCAACAGTTCTAATGTTTTAATCAAAATTGATTGAATTTTTTCGTGACGCTTATTGAACGCTTTGTGGATGCAATTGATGAATGATACAGCAATTTAAGGGTGCTTTGAATAAACATTTACTATAATTAATTTCATCATTGGGGTGTAGTGTTTGTTTGTGAAAGGACAATATGTTATAGCATAATACGCAACAAACATCATGTATATCTGTCTCGGCCCTCCTTTCTTATTTTCCGTCGCGTATGGATTCACAGCTGAGCTGGTCTCTCGTTTGTTTTGCTTAAAGATCAATGACTATTATTCATGTGACAGAAGGTACCAAGGAAAGGGTTAATTAATATTAATAGTTCAGAATGCGCCTAGGCTTCAAAAATCAAAAAAATGATTTAAATTCAATTCTTTTCTTAATTTATTTTATTGAAATATCACGGATTGTAAATAAATGCACATGTATATAATAAAAAGATAATAAAGATAATTGGATTCTCGAAACAAATAAAATTATATCAAACATAATCAAACACAAAGAATTGATTTCGGTATCTTGCTTCAGTTGGCTGGATAATATCGTGAGGCGATTTGTAATTCGTGGGTCTTATGCGTGTGATTCCGCGATAATCACCACAGGCGTCATGTCGTTCTCGAGTGCAAAAACATGTCCAATACCTAAATAAAAAAACAAAAGTTAAAATAATAAAATAAATTCTTCAAAATTTCAAAAATTCACCCCTGGGAGTATTTCTGCTTTTCCTTTCGGCCACTTTTGTATTAATCTGCTCGCGCGCCCAGCCTGGACTTTTCTTTGGTTAAAGATTCGATCATTTTCGCTGCTTCGTGCTTATGCAATTTCGGCTGCCATTCGCTGATCATGCATGATCGACATTTAAACAAAATGAAAAATAAATGAATTAACAAGTTGCAGCATGGAGAAGCAGTATCCAACTTGTGTAATTATTTGATGGTCCATTTATGTTGTAGTATTTATGACTACTGGTTACTCTTGAAATTTTCCAACCTTCGGCACATGGATTTTTTCGACGTCCGGGCTGAAAGAAAAAAAATGGATTAATGAAATAAACACGTATCAAAAGAAACGGGCGATTCATACGATTCAGTTTGAGGAATGGTTTTCACATTCGTCGACGGTGGTATTGTACTCAAGTATGTAATTCTGTAGTACCGTTCGGGCTTGGTGTAATCCATGAGCTCAATCGAAGTTGGATGATAAAGATGAAGTTGGATAAAGATGAAGTTCTGGGGGATTTGAGTGGGATATATTTCTTCTTTTTTTACCATTTTGTTTTTACCATGGTGTTCTTATTTCGATTTGTGTTGTGCGTCTGGTTGATTTGCTAAGGACATCATGCTTTAGTTGGATGGATGATGTGACCGTGTCTGGAAAAATACTAGTCGATTAGAATAGTTTATGTGCAGTGTTTTTTGTTTTTGATTTTTTACTGTGATGTTATTGCTTTTGCAGGAACAGCAGGTGTAGGTTCTTGCTGCTGCGTGGCCATGGTCTCGTGGTAATTATGGTGTCGTTGGCTTCCGTCCATGCGTTCTGAAGTTTTATGTACGCTACATAATGTCCGGACTCGGTGGTTTCGCCGTGATGGAAGATGGCACTTTGGGCGATGTACGTGATGTTGTTGATTTTTATGCTGTATGTGGGCACTTTGTTTATTTTGTAGTCTGTTATATTTTCATTCTGCATGTTCACTATGCCTAGTTGAAGGGCCAGGATTTCGTTGGCTGTATGTATTGTTGTTGTGAACACGGTTCGGTGACATTCTCCCATTCTGTGGCTGTTGCCATTAACTCATTCTGTGGCTGTTGCCATTAACTCTGGGATAGTCATGGTCGTTTTTGGTTTTACCGGTAAGATAAAAAAGGTTTGTGGCAGTATCGTTTGCGCTTCGTGAAGACAGACATTGCACTTTATTATTTCTTTAATTTGATGCATTACCTCGGTGTGCAGCCTTCCTTGCTCCGCGCAGTCTTGCTGCTGCCTGTCTATGAATGGAGGTCCAGTTATTCTTCTGACAGCGATAGTGGTGAAAGGAGGTGTTTGAGTTTTCGGATATTGCGTGATGAACTCCTGCAGGCGGAGGTCGAGTGAACCTATTGTTCTGGTCGTGACGTTGTCCCAGCTAACTATACATTGCATCAGGATGTTCGCGTAGCACGAAACGTTATCAGTGTTTTCCAAAGGCATGACCTTGCGTAACGATATGGTTGATTCCGGTTGTCTTCGAGACACTTGTTTTGACATTTGTGTCTGTTTCACCAAATTGTTCTGTTGTTGTCTGTGCGCAGTGTTGGCCCCGCTACCGAATAAAAGTAGCGCAGATCGCTACCGCTACTTTTACTTTGCAAAAAATAGTAGCGCAATCGCTATTGCTATTTTTGCATAGCTAGTAGCGATTTTCCGCTACTGCTATCGCTACTTTGCGCTATTTTCGCGCTACTTTTTT
>JH431802.1:57350-78505 GCA_000239455.1 Strigamia maritima
AATACAATCAGAGGCTGCAAACAACAATAAAAAAACCTCTGATCTCAGAATGCAAAGAGCTAATAAATTAAAGCAACTTAAACAAATACTTGCACAATGGACTTAATTGCACAAATACCACATTTTCCAGTTTACAAACCAACGAAAATTCGGTATTCGGTGAAAATTCGGTATTCAATGAATTTGCTATTCGGTGAAAATTTGGTATTTGGTGAATTTGCTATTCGGTGAAAATTCGGTATTCGGTGAAAATTCGGTATTCGGTGAAAATTCGGTATTCGGTGAAAATTCGGTATTCAGTGAAAATTCGGAATTCGGTGAAAATTCGGTATTCGGTGAAAATTCGGTATTCGGTGAAAATTCAGTGTTCGGTGAATTTACTATTCGGTGCATCCCTACAATATATACTTTCAGTACAATATAGGTCATTAAACAATGGGAGTTTCGCGCACAAAATGATAAATATAGTATAGATAATATTATTCGCATGAGTAAAAAATATAACTGATAATCGAAAAGATAAAGGTAATGAAAGATGATAATAATCTTCTGGCTAACGGCGTTAGCTCGACCTCGGCGGGAAACGGGTGGCATCGTTCTTCTATGGTCTTAATCGTCTTTTTGACGGGAAAGTAAAACTCATATGCCACAATCTTACTTTCTGGATTCGTAGTTTGACCCTGGTCGAGTCAAACCACACACAAATGAAATACTGTGAGGTATATTTACCGGTGTTCAACTGGCTAGTCTAACAATAACTGCTTGCTGAAATCAGTTGAATCTTTTTCATGCCTCTTTGAATATATCGCAAATCAACGAGTCTGGAGTGGGCAGAGGTTGATGTCGTGATCAGGTCAAAGGCAAGTGGAAAAAGAGTCAAGATTTCAGCAGAAAACTGTCGATTTGCACTGGGACGCATGCGCAGAGCGCTTGATTCTCAGAAATTCGGGTGCAAAAACAGGTGGTTTGTCATGGCCACACCCCATAGGGCATGCTGGCAAAAGGAGGGAAAGTGCACACTTTTGGTAGATAATTAGCAATAAATGGGTTTGTTGACAATTTTAAGTTCTTTATTAATGTTTGTGTTTACTTGACGTAATGTATTATGTACGCAACTGATGCAACACGCATCAGGTGCTGCAAGCGAGGCTGCAAGTGTGAGTCACGGTGCAGCAGTAACATGAGGAATCCAATGACACACACCTTGAGTTTTTTCTGTTGCAGGTATAGATTGTCTTTGTTTGTGCTTGCTCCCTTTAATTTTTTTTAAACAAGTTACTAGACAACAGACAACTGACGAAGTCGATTTCGTTTCCAACACTGCATAGGCTCAATACACAATTAACTTAGAATTCAGAAAATTTTTGATACGAACTAGCAGTTCCCTAATTACAGTAGTAAGGCATCAAAAAGTCATTAAAAAGTAATTAATTTTGAATCGTTAGTACCGTATAGCAGTGTTTTCATACGAAAAATGCTTTAGCAGCAATAGCATTTACCGTACTGAAGTAAGAAAATTTAAACATTAGGTGCATTTAATTTAATTTAGATAAATTAACTTAGTTGACTTAACTGCTAAGTTGACTTAAACTCATTACATGTGACGTTTTGGACGTCATAGTTAAGGCAAATGACTCGCTTAAGGTAAAAAATCGCACTTAAATTGCGTCCAACATTGCCTGAATAAAATTCTTAAGTGTGTAGTTGACTTAAAGTGGCAGGATATGATGTAAAACCTCCTACTTTAGACATCTTTACTTAAGATACCCGTATCTTAAGTAAAGATGTCTAAAGTAGGAGGTTTTAGATGAATATGACGTCAAATACATCATATCCTGCCACTTTAAGTCAACTACACACTTAAGAATTTTATTCAGGCAATATTGGACGCAATTTAAGTGCGATTTTTTACCTTAAGCGAGTCATTTGCCTTAACTATGACGTCCAAAACGTCACATGTAATGAGTTTAAGTCAACTTAGCAGTTAAGTCAACTAAGTTAATTTATCTAAATCAAATTGAACGCATCTAGTCTGTACGTAAGCTTTTTTAACCATATCCATTGAACAATTTTGTTAGTTAGTAAATTATTTTTATAATGACATAATGAATGATCGTTTAAATAATTTGAGAGCTGTGGTACCATAGAGGCATACAGTAGAAAGAAAAAACTGTACTAAATGTTGCAGACAGTTCATGTTAATGAATTCAGTTCGATTTTAACTCTTGAATTAAACAGACGTGTCTCTTTCTTCTTCTCTTAACCTCAACACCCTGGCTCGTTGAGCACTAATAATCCTCTGGTTACTTATAATATAACGTTATTATATTGCACGTTAAATATTGCACACACAACTACATTTCAAAAGTTTAGAAAGTGAGTGAATATAACACCATTTTTTAATTTTTATTCAATCATTACAAAATTTTAGGAGTGTATGTACTATACTATTAACGGGATTTCACGGGTTAAACGGGATTTCACGGGGTACCATGGATGGTGTGGGTGTTTGAGGAGTTTTAAGTTACGTATAGTAACGGGTAAACTGCTGGTAAATATAAGGGAGCGTTTAATTCAGTTGTGACTAGTGCTCAAATTAACTAATGAAACATTTTGGTGAGTTTTGGTGTTCATTTTACACTTTTTTATTCATTAAAATGGACAGATGACGACTATTCAGTATAACCTACTAATTAATTTTTAAACATCGTTGATCTAGATCTTTGGCAGAAGGGTAGTTAGTTATACGTACATCAATCACTTCATTGTCACTTATCTCACTCACTGAAGAAAGATGAATACCGGGATTTTACAAATATTCTTACTTTGTATATTCTTAGTTTGTGGAAAATTTTCAAAAAGTCAGTTCTAGAATTCAGTACAATTAGAGAATTAAACAAAAAAATTCAATTTCAACAAAAGTACATTTGTTTTACATGAACAGCAGTGAAAAACCCGACTTCAACTAATTTATCATATTCTAATTGCAATAATCAATTCTTAACTGAATTGAGTAATATTGTTAAAATCACCGATACCAGAAGAATAATCACCATCTATCACGATGATTACGGTTACACATAATTATATAAATCACATATTTTGTTTATCTTTGTAATATAATATTCTGACTTTTTTAGTACCAAATTGTCTGCTCAAATTGATTCGTAACAATTGGAGTGGGCAAATTCAAATATCAATAAAAAGATTCACAAATGCATCATTCAATTTCAATTTTACACCTTTTCAACTGATTCTCATCTGGATTGATCAATATGAGGACGTAATTAAGATCACATATTATTTACATTTTTAATGGTTACGATTTTTTAACATTTTTCATTTCAGCTGGCTCAAAATGGCTTAACTTTAATTGAAAATAAAATATTGTTATTTGTCATTAAAGAATCAACGGGAACTCTAAAGCATCATTTAGATTTGGACTCATTACAAGAGCTAATCATATGGAAGCGAAATAAAGTTTACACGCTCACTCATTCTCAATTGCAACACACAAATGTAAGAGTTAATAGTTACAAAGGAAATGCAATGAGTTTTAATCTTATTTTAGCATTAAAAATGATGAGTATTGAGCACTGTCTTTCTTACTAAACCGTTTTTGATAGTTTCTGGTTAATTTGCTTCTTTGTTTTTTTGTCAACAGCAGCAGGTCTTGTCTACGTAGTTGCTCGTTCTATATCAGCTAATCTAATGAGATAGGCCACCAAAGCAGCCCTTGAATTCGAAAGCAGACAAATAAATCAGAGGCCAAAGCAAGATTTTTTAAACCGTTCTAATTAAGAAACGGGTTTGGTGATTGGCAAATTCTTGCTTGGCTTTTATTTAGCCACCGTTCATTTTCGGTGAATACAGATTGGTTCTCTTGGCTTTAATGCCGGCTTTCATCATGTATTCTTCGAATGCTCGGTTTATAAATTTTCCCCATCACTGCAGTCGGTTCCAGGCAAAAGTAACCTAGCTCGACATAACCTCGCCTCACTTAACCTCGCCAGATTAAAAAATTTAAAATTTTTTTAAAACAAATTGCAAATTTACAAATTTACAAGAAGTGTTTGTAAATAAAATTATTTTCGCCAATGCAACCAACCATTAAAATATTATTTTATTATTATATAATTATATAATTATATAATTATTAGTGGATTATTTTACTTGAAACTTCAAGTTTTGTGCTATTCCTTGAAGGTAATCATTATACAACATTTCACCATAACAAACTACAATATTTTTAATGTGTGTCGCACTATAACTTAAATGAAATTTGTAACTTTGAAAATTTTTTAATTTGGCGACGTTAAGTGAGGCAAGGTTTATGACCTGGCGAGGTTTATGTCCTGGTGAGGTTTTTGATGACTAGGTTTAAGTGAGGCGCGGTTTTTGTCAAGCGAGGTTTATGTTGGCGAGGCTTTTGTTGGCTAGGTTTAAGACAGGCGAGGTTATTGTCAAGCGAGGTTTTTGTCGGCTAGGTTTAAGACAGGAGAGGAAATGCCGCCTAGGTTTTTGTGGGTGAGGTTAACTGGCGAGGTTTTGACCTGATACCCTGCAGTCTGAGCGAATGTTCTAAATTTTATATCCAAATTGCCTTTCAACGCGTTGTTGGAATAATCTAAAAATTCTAGGGTTGGCTTAGTTGACCTGTCGTATTCGCTAGGAAGATTAGAAATAATAAATTCAGTATGCATTTAAGCCCAAAGATTGTTTAGTTTTGACAGTATGGCAAATTAATGATACCTTGTTATTGTTATTACAGACTTTAAGTTTGTTTTCTTTTACATATAATTTTGAGAAGCATAATTTTATTAAAACAAACTTAAGCATCAATTGTGTATCATCTCAAACATGTCATTTTGAAATAATTTCGAAAACAATAATTATTTTGGAAAAACAAAATTTCACTCTTGGATATTTCGCATGGGTATATGGTAAATTAAAGGTTCAACTTTGTAATTTATTATATTCAGAATTTTTTCAGCCAGCTGCATATGAAAAAAGTATAACAGACTTGCACGTCAATGATGTCTTAGAGCATATTTTAAATAAAATGAGTCATATGTGGTAAAACTTTTTTTTTTAAATGTTTCATAAATCTATCGAATATTTGTAGCTCCATAGTCAAGATTACAGAATTGAATACATCTATTGGCATCTTCATTTCCATGTTGGGAAAAAAAGCACGTTAATTAAAAACAATGTGTTACTTAATTGATATTAATTTATTTTATTTCATTTTTTTTTTTAATTAGAAGTTTGATACCATCAACTTAGTATTCGGAATTAGTAAAGATCGAATCACTAAATTTGACTTTACCAATTACAACGTTAAAATTTCAATGGCGTTTGTTATTCAACAAGACAACAATATTAAACAATTTTTATGGCTTACATTTCTTAAACCATTCTCTGATTATGTTTGGTTGGTTATTTTAGCTACATATTTGATCATAAAACTCTGTTTGACTTTGGCAATTAGATGCTACAAGAATGCTTCACCGATATCTAGTAATAACTCCCATAAGAAAATTCTTAAACAATATACTTATTTTGAATCTGATTTCACAGTTAATGCAATTAGTCACACAAAATATATGTTCTTATTGATAATTGTTTCAAGCTACAGTGCGGTATTATATGGATCACTCACTGTCACAACATCAAAAGTCCTCTACAATAACATTCATGATTTATTGTTGGAGGAAAGAATTAATTTATATGGTTATGGAAATCGTTTTTCTTACAAACTTATATCGGTATTTTGTGATTGGTTATTTTTTTTTTATCAATTATGTTAACCATCTTGAACATGTAACGTTTACTAAAACTTTGTAAATTGCAGAGTGCACAAACAAATCTTACAAAATTAATTTGGCAACGTATGCAAACGAGTGCCAAAAAAGGAAACATTGCAAACTCATTAGACGGTCCTAAAGTCCTTTCGAATAAGTTTAATGCTATAATTCATTTCTACAATTCGTTAGAAGACCAATACGGACCAAATTGCACTTTCAGTATAAAGAAAATTCCAATAGATTATGTAGCGACTTTCATGCTCAGTAAAAATTCAAAATATTTCGAAGTATTTAATCAAAAGTAAGCATTAAAAAATTTTAACAAAATTAAATATACATCAATTAATTATTTTAGCTTGTTGAGATTATTAGAAACAGGAATTTTAAATAAACTTGAATTAAAGTACCATAATAAGCCATTATGCAAGACAAACCATTACGCTGTAAAACCGATTTCGATGTACCACACAGTCGCTGCTTTCTTGATCATTTTTGTAGGAGTTTTAGGTGCTGCAATAGCAGTTGCCATGGAATTTCTTGTTCATAAAAGAGCATTACGCAATATTTAAATAGGCTGCTCCACAGGATCATCAAGAAAACTTCCTGATGACTCTTAATGTCACCACAGCATTTTAAAAAGTTGTTTGTTAATTTGCAAAGACAATTCATGAATTTGCTTGGGTTATAATGTGAAACAAGAAAATGTCTAAACAACGTTCAGGAAATATTGATTCAATATAATAATGTCATTTTTTATCAATATTATTTGAATATTTAAACAACATTATGTTGACCCAACATCTAATAAATGTTGCATAACAACCCATATTCCACTGTTTGATTGTTGTTTCAGAATGTTGGTTTAACATCTAACAGATGTTGTCTATGAATACAACATTCAAACATTTGATAAACGTTCAAAAATATTAATTCAACATTGGGTTGTTTATAGAGTTGTGCGCCGTCAATTTTTGTTGGCAGCTGGTTTAGTGCGGCTGACTATCATCAGATGGTAGCTGGCTCAGCTAAACTGAAAAAATTTCTCGGCGGCTGGCGGCTTAATTGATTAAAAGCTAAAAAAATATTTTTATGTTGTTTTCTGGAAAATTTAGATTTTAATTGGCTGATTAGTAATCAGCCAATTAAAATGGAAATTCCCCAAAAAATTCCGAGAGGTACACGTAGCTGTTCGGCTAATGTAAGTTTTTTTAAAAAAAAAAAAATTTTTTTGTTAAAACTCCATTTTATATTAGCCGATTAGCCACGTGTACCTCTTGGTGGCTACGGCTACTTGACTTGCTGCTAGACGGCGGCGGCGGCTAGCATTTTTCAGCTTGAATGGCTAGCCGATGCGGCTCAGCCACTTTGGCTAGTTGTTTAATTGGTATTGGGTACATGTACTCTCAAATGGAGTAAAAAAATTAAAGTTTTTATTTAAGCCATACCTTGCCTGGCTACATAGTCATCATTTTTACAAAGTCACAAAATTAAAGACCATAAACAAATTTATTTAAAAAAAATATTTTGGTCTGGAGACTGAGACAAGTGTCTATAGCTTGGGTGTTAGAATGTGATGCACACCAATGTACAGATCAAGCAGGTATTGACAACACTATTAAGTGATTTAATTGTTAGGCTATTAGCCAGCCAATTTCAAGACAACAGCACTTAAAACTCAACATGAAAACAGCTAGAAAATAGGTAGTATTAAAAATAGTACCGTATTCCCTCGGAAAGAACGGCATGCCGGATAATGGCGAGTCAGATTAGGGAAAATTCGAATTATCCAGCATTTTGTTCATTTGATTATTAATTGACCAGTTGTCTACTTGTCAAAAACTGGTCAGACTCGTTAATTACGTCATGCCGTTGTTTCCGAGGGAATACGATACGATAACTATCAAAGTACTCTATCAAAAACATGGAAATTTTATGGATCGGACATACTAGAGCTACTATTATGTATAATAAAAATAACATTACTGTGACATTTTTAATATTATCGTGAGTCATTAAGGCAATTAATTTCTAAACATTATATATCACAAACCTTCAGCAAAAGTGAGGTTACAATATGAGTAACATATTTATGCAAAACATACCTACCCTTAAAATCACCCACACTTAACGTAAATGCAGGATGAATATTTTTTTAAAAAATTCTTAATCTTCTCCTCATGTTGTGTAAACAGTTCAAAAAATAAGTTTTAAAAATGCAAATATAAAAACCTAATATGTAATAAAAATATGTGTACGGTATATACTCTTATGGGAAAACCACCACAATTTCTAAATGTAATCATCCTCCTTGATAAATAAACCTGTATTCCTTAAGTTTTGCAATTGTCTCTGACTTTCTTCGTCTTACTTGGCCTCTATAGGGGATTTGTTTTTTTATCTGTCACTATGGTGCCACCAATGCGACCAAAGTAACAAACCCATATTAAAAGTAAATAGAGAAATGAATAAAGTGAGTTTGTTTATTGTGAGAAGAGATGCGAATACTTAATTGTAATAAAAATAGAATGTTTAGTTTTGTTTATCGCGTATTATTGACATAGCCTTATATTTGCATATGATCAGGGAATGTCACCAGAGGGCACTGTTGCACCTTAATGCACCTTAATGACCATCCCGATATTATAATGTCTTTAATAATAAATATAAACTTTATGTGGCAATAAAGTAAATATCCTATAGACTATTGATTATCCTAGATTGAACTATTTAATGTAGGTATTTCATTATTGACATTATCCTCAAGAATAAGTGATGATGTCAAAGGGGTCATCCATCTGACTCATCACCCATAGGCTATCTTGTCATAATCCTTGATTAGCGGATTATAACTAGATATAAAAGTCCAGGTAAAACAGTAAGTATTCTCTTATGCTTTGCTTTGCTGTTACTGATACCGATACTTGTTATGATTATTTGCCTTGTGCTTGATTACATTGATTTCAAGCCCTGGCGCCTCTGATTTACTGAGGCAAATATGAGGCAAGTTTGTGGTCATATAACCGCACAGATTATGGTTTGAGTGATCGTCACTACGTAAAGTGGGCGAGTTAGCCAGATCACGGTCAACAAGACCTACTCTCCCACATCGAACTAGGAAACTCGAGGACGCAGCATAGGACTGGTGCCGACTATAGGTGAGATAATAGTGTGTATGTTGTTTTTCCTTCTTATGGCCCCGGGTTCCCAATTTGAGATAACGCATTATGTGATATGCGGAATTTAGCTTCCATGCCAATTAGGTTGCCTTGTGGTAATGGCAAGACCATTTACATCGCTTTCCTTTCTACTAGGTTTTGATGATCTAGTACTTGGATTGATACATATTGTGAATCAATCCAAGACTTGTGACTATTTGTGACGAATGTTATGTAAGTCAACGCCCCTCGGCCCACACCAGGAATTTGACCAGCGTTGTTTGCCATACACGTGATGGAACAATGGATAAGTATTTCAAGTGTATTGTATATATATTTGTGTAGCATAAAAGTAATTCAACCCTGATCAAAGTAGTAATGTTATAATCGTAAACACCAGTTTAGCACACTTTATCTTGATACTAAATGGATGGTAGTAAGTGTTAAAGTTGCTCGATTAGATCATATATCGATATACAGGGTGTCTCAACTAAGGGTGTTAATTTGAATTTTCTCTCAACCTGTCCATCTTAAGAAAAATCTGTTGATATAGTCAAATAGTAAAGTGGGTATGACAAACTTAATGACAAAATATTCACAGTTTATGCAAATGATTTTGCATATTATTTTTTGTTTCCAATGAAAAATAAATTCAGTTTACTGCTTTATGTGTTATTCATTTTAATAGACACAGTTTGCGCTTTCACGAACGTAAATTTTTTTAATTACGAATGTTAGATAAATACAAGATTTTAAAAATTAATCTCGAATTTAATTTAACATTCGTATTACGAACGTACGAGATTTACTTTCCAATTCGTTCATATATAAATTGTTAATACGAATGCACTGCACATGCGCAGTGTGCAACAAAACTTCGCACATGTGCATTGATCTGCAATTTGAATCAGTGTGGCATCCATCTTGATTTTCATCGGTTTGTTGTATTTTCGGTAGGTGTTTAGTCATCCAGGTTAGTAATTTGTTTGCAACTAACTAGTTTGTATGCAAACTTGTCATTAGACACATATAATTTACATATTTTTAACTGGAACATTGAGCAAGCCATGTTTCTCATTCATTTGTTTATTTTGTGCAAGCGCAATCTGAAACAATGATTTTAATTACGAGACACGAGATAATTAATAAATATAAATGTATTTCATATTTATTAATTATCTCGTGTCTCGTAATTAAATCTTGTTCGTGAAAGCCCAAACTGTCTATTACAGTGAAAATATTATGAGAAAATTTGAAAAACTATCTGCATAATTTCAGACAGAAAATGTGCAAAAACATTTACTAAAAATGAAGTGACTGAAAAATAGTTTTGGTTATTTCAAAACAACTCCTTTATTTATGACATGTGATCTCTTAAAACAAATTTAATATAACTTGACTGCCAATGTTATCTCTATAACCTAAACAAACTCTACTTTTATCTGAGAATATTACATCCTCCCAATCTTCTTTTGTCTAATTGGAGTGCTGTTTAGCCCAATTAAGGCAAGCAGTCCAGTAAGAAGACATTACATGAAAAATTCATAAAAGATTGCTTAAAATCATGTGTCAAATTTCCTCAAGCACTTATGATTTGGGGGTGCATGACTGCATCAGGAATTGGTAAAATGTTTGTTGGGCATGGTATGACTAATTCAGATGCCTGCCTAGATTGAGATTTTAGCCTACTACTTGATCTCAACAATGGAAGACAAATTTGGTGATCATCATTGCATCTTTCAAGATGACAATGCACCATGCCATAGATAAAAAAAAGTGCAAATCTGGATGGACACAAATCAAATTTCACATTTGGACTAGCCTGCCAAAAGTCCAGACTTGAATCTGATTGAGAATTTATGGGTTATCCTGAGAGAAAAAAATATTGATGTTACATCCAACCACGAAGGACGAACTGAAGCAAGCAATCCATCGATCCTGGCCAGAGATTACTCCAGATGAGTGTCGTCAACTGATACATCAGATGCCTGAAAGAATTAAAGCTGTTATTAAGGCCAAAGATGGCCCAACACAGTATTAAATCGGGCTGGTCTAATACTTTTGACATAACAATATTGTGGTCTAATAATTTTGTCCTAACTATGATTTCTTTGTGATTTTTTTTAATGTTTAGAATACAATTTCAGGGCCATGTTTTTTGTGGATTCAATAGAGCAAACATTGCTTTTTCTTTGTATAATTTTGTTTTTTTTGTGTTTGATGAGTAGTTTCTGTAGGACATGAAATAAAAGTGACACTTCATTTGAGTCAGAAGGTGGTCTATTACTTTTGGCCATGGGTTGTATACTATTGATATTTTTAAAAACAAAACTACAATTTCTATTGTAAATTGTAATATACATGTATGACACTAAAGGTATTACATATATAAAAAAAATTTCTTTTGAAATTTTATGATGTTTCGTAAATTCAACAGCTGCTATAAAGCAGCTGTTGCACTTATTCAATACCATATGAAATAATTACTGTCTCATTTTTTCATATTGTTGTCTGCTTTTTTCACAATTTCAACATTAAGTTTAAATCATTTCTAAAAAAAGATGAAAAATTATTTAAGGATTTTAAATTATGCTAGATTACAGCAGACCAACAGACTAATATTTGTTATCAAATTATGAAATTTTTACTGCATAATTTTTAAAATCAAAAGTTCCAGTTGAATAAATAAATAAATAAAAATTAATCAATCTTAAATGCACTTATTGTTTCATATGGGTATCGTTTCAATTACCTTTTGACTTTACTCAAACGACTCTCAACACAGTTGTTTGCACTGCTGCGCAAATGTTTTTATGGTAGCCAATTTTGCTTACTGTTATTACTTACTAACAAAACGGTCGTATTGCTATTCACCCACCAGGTGAATTGTCTATGCAAATTTGAAATAAACACATGGTAAAAACTCGATCAATCAAATCCATCCACCGTCATATAACGACAGGTTATGGGCCAAAGCATCTAACTACTGCGCACAAAAGATAAATAGGCAAAAAAATTTAAATAAAAAAATAAAAAAAGAGTATATAAGTATATAAGTGTAGGTAATTAATTTTTGGAAGGTAAAAAAATAGGATGCTGCTTGTTTGGAAAACAAAAGCTTCTATATTTGTTTTCTCAAGCTCAAACTAATGGTTGGGGGGTCTTTCCCACAAATCTACATCAATTATATAAAAAATTCTGAAAAAGAGTATGTAAGTGTAGGTAGTTAATTTTTGGAAGGTAAAAAAAATAGGATGCTGCTTGTTTTGAAAACAAAAGCTTCTATATTTGTTTTCTCAAGCTTAAACTAATGGTTGGGGGGTCTTTCCCACAAATCTACATCAATTATACAAAAAATTCTGATTAAAGATGATGACTCACTAGAAATTACAATTTCTAAATGAGAAAAAAACAAAGACACATGACTAATCGTATGCTAATTCATAACTGATTTATATTCATAGATATTATACAGAGAGAGAGAGAAAATTAGACTTATAGACGCAAGCGGCGACTCAGGCCATACACGTCTAAAATATGACAAAAGAGAATCTGACATGAAAACTGACAATATGAAACTTGACTAGATCCAACAAAATAAAACTGATAGAAATTATACAAGTTGGTTCCACTGTTACATGACTGATTTCGGCCAATGGAAAAATTACTGTAGATGGTTAATTATGTGATTGGCCTAGACCGGTCCCGTGACCACTTTTGGCCAATCCTGAATTTTTCTTGTCGAGTTTTATAATACAGCACCCTCTATAGCAACCAAATTGTAGTCACTCGAAAAGAATTACAATGAATGAAAAATATTTAAGTACATAATGAAAGACAACTTATTTACATTACACATATCATAGTGTGTGCTATTCCTCGCTAAGTAAGATACTTGGCTAGACTATCTTTTGTAGTGGAGTTAGGGTTAGCGAGTCACTTGAATAATATAATGTCTTGCAGACTTATAGGTTTTTCAATATTTTTGTCCACGAAAGACATTCTATGAAAATTGCTACTGCAGACAAAATAAATCCTACAATGACAACGAGGAAAGCAACGATTGTATGATAGATTGAGACTGGTTTTCCAGCGTTATTGTTGGGTTTGCACCAAATTTGCCTTTGATAGTTTGAATTAAGTTTATTTAATATTCCTTTTTCTTTTAACTTTAAAATGCTAAAAAGAATTATAGTTTAAGAGTTAAGACAGTTGATTTTTGTAAAGATACTTACAATTTTTATAAGCTTACTTTTGGTTAAATGTTTCCACATATTTTGATCTTTTACTGAATATGTAATAGGCTGAAATGGTTATTGGTATTTTTATCATACTGAAAGTACAATTTGGTCCGTATTCATTTTCTAGCATATCATGATAATCGATTATAGCATTAAAAGGATTCGATATCAGTTTGGGAGCTTCTATTGGTATAATACTTCCGTTTTTTGGATTTCTTTGCATACGTTGCCAAATGCTGCGTGTTAGATCTGTTTTTTCACTCTGTAATTTCATAAAAGTAATTTAAGAACAAGTGTTTTTGTCTACAGTCGCCGCCCGATTGATGCTAAAATTAAACTGATGATTAAAAATCATAATTATTGCTATTTTTTATATTTTAAATCAGAATAATACAACAATAATTATTTGTTCTTGTAATTGTTATGGTCTGATTTACAACAACGACAGCGGACTATTTTTTGATACAACCTACATTATCATAGGCGCATTTGGCGACGTACAGTTCAATTTTAGCATCAAGATATCGTGCGGCAGCTGTAGTGATAATTTTTAAAATCAATAAATTAGAGGCAAGTGGAGGGATTTTAACAATGGTTTATTGTTAAATTTTAACTAATGTGGCTGCATATGATTACACTGATAGTATAACATGTTGGTGTACTATCAGTTTGACCATTGTTAAAATTTCTAATTGGTTGATTTTAAAAATTCTCATATCGGGCAATTGTCGTAGTAGTTCGCTACTCATTTTCCTGAGTGATATGCGTCATTTTATCACGCAGGAAAGTTTGGCACGAACTACTACAGCAACAGTCGCCCTCTCTATTGTGGTACCTTATTCTCTCTCTTTGTGCGGCATGCCGGTAAAAGCGAGTCTGGACAGATTTCTACAAGTTGACAACTGGACTTTTTTCGGCATGTCGTAAAATTCGAACTAATCTTGTAAAACATAATACTCACTTTATTCGGATAATCCGAATTATCCAGCACCCTGGTCAGACTCAATAGAGGATTTGCGCACCTGAAATTTACACAAACGTCTCAACTTATGAACGTATGTGTCATACGTAGATACGTTGATACGTGATTGTTAAAACGTACAGATCAACGTAAGAATTGAATTCTTACGTTGGTCCATACGTTCATCGCCTGAACGTATGAACGTATGAACGTATTGTTATGGGCATGCGCATAACAATACGCTGTTACGTTGGTACGTTGTTTTTTGTTTGCGCAAACTCATCACGTGTCAACGTAAACGTATGAACGCATGAACGTACAAACATATAAATTAAAAAAGTTATACGTTTGTACGTTCATGCGTCCATACGTTTTTGTGATCAGCGCAAATCCTCTAGTTTTATCCGGCATGCCGCAAAAAGAGACGCAATACGGTATTATAACTGATAGGGCTGTGATCTTTTTGTCAAGGTGTGGACTGTGTACCATTATCAGCGTGTAGGGAAAGAGGTATCCAATCGCATATAAGTTAATTCTTTCATCCGACAATAAATCTTGAATGTTGCTGTATACGACTTTTGATGTTGTGACAGTGAGTGATACATATAACAACGCAGTGTAGCTTGAAACAATTATCATTAAGAACATGTATTTTGTTTGAGTAATTGCACGAACTGTAAAATCAGAGTCAAAGTGAATAAATTAAATCTCATTATGCTGGTGATAGTATGCTTGTATAGCTTACCCGATGATGAGTGAGGGTTGTAATGAAATCTCATTAATAATGCCAAACACAGTCGGGTGATAAAATATATACCTGAAATACCCAACCAAAGAAAATTTGAAAATGGTTTGATGAATGTCATCCATAAGTATTCTTTGATGTTGCTGTTTTGTCTAATCACAAACGCTATTGATTGTTTATATGTTGGAAAATTGGTAAAGTCAAACTTGGTAACTCGTTCTTTGCCGATTCCAAAGAATCCCTTGACGGTATCAATTTTCTAATAAAAAGAAACTTAAATAAATTTCATAAAATTATCAATGAATCAATTGATCAATTAATTCATCAATTAATCAATTATCGATTAATTATATGAGAAAAGTTTTATCATCGTGCCTTCTCTTTCAGTAAGGGTAGACTGCTTTTAGTAGAATTCATAATCTTGACTATTGACCTATGCAAACATTTACAATTTTTGTGAAGTTTATTACAGATTGCTTGTATTAATTGCAAATAAATTACCAAATCTTATTCATTTTTTTAAAAATTTGATTCAGAATATCTCCTGGAAGTGAATTCAGTTTATCTTTTCTTACTCCAACCGGCTGAAAGAAATGACAAAATTTTATTAAGTGTGATAATTTTTTTTTAAATTTCTGATATTATGTTTAATTTACCAGGTTGTAACATCGAATTGTGAAATTCTGTTTTTTCAAAACGATTATTGTTTTTTTAATTGTGTGAAATTGACAATTACTTTGGAATACACAATTTATTCCCAAGTTGGTTTTTATTAAAACATGCCTGTTGAATTCATATATGAATGCAAACAAATTGAAATTCTATAATAAAAATAGAGAGAAATCTATTTGATTATTTGATATTTGATATTGATGGGATTTTGGTGATTTATCAGGATTGTGATGATTTAACGGGATTGACGAGATTTTGGTAATTTCACGGGATTTCAGGAGTTAAACGAGATTTTAGAATTTAAACAGGATTTCACGAATCTAAACAGGATTTCACGGGTCTAAACAGGATTTCACGGGTCATTGGTGATGGGATTTTGATGATTTAACAAAATTTTTATAGGTTAAACGGGATTTCACGGATCATTGATGATGGGATTTTGGTGATTTAACGGGATTTTACGGACGGAAATCTTCCTCTATTTATATAGAATACCGGAAGCAAAGCGATGGGCTACCTGCTTGTGTATACTGTGGTGATCCAAATGGGTCCACTCAGGAATATACCCTGTCATTATTTATAATGGGGTCTCTAATTTATATGTAAATATGTTTGGTCCTAGGTTGGGCCTAAAATTGTAAAGTGTAAGTGATTGGTATGGTTATTATTAGAAAATAAGTGTTTTTCATTACTAAAATTACCTGTTGGTTTTTGGTAATGATTTGGCTCTATTTGGAGTCACTTGTGAATAATTCACAATATTATTATTATTTGGTGTTGTTTCCTGCACTAATTGAGGGGCAATGCAACAGGATGTTGCCAGCTCCGCCCACTTTGGGGGAGGCTGAGTGCTTTGGCTCTGATGAACCATGCAGGCTCAGCAGATGTTTCATTGTTGGGATCAATTAGTGTACTGGCACATCCTACTGTGCAAGGAAATGACATCACTGAGCATCCTGCTCTTCACTGAAATTGGCAATCTAAGTCTAACATTCAACCAAGTAACATCTCATGTTCATCCAATATTTGAAATATAATTTGGCTGATCGAGATAACACTGTTTGAATAACTTTGGACCATTGCTGGCCTTGTTCCATTACAAGGATAGCGTTTTGCTGGCCTCACTGCCATGAGGATAGCTTTGCTTGCTCTAATTCATTTAGAGAGAGCGCTCATATTGACCATTGAGTCACCCGATCTCTTTAGATCAGTTTGGACATTCGGTTATACAGGCTGCCATACGTGCGCGGAGCTCAAGATCTCATCAGAACTATTTAGTGTTAGAAGTTTGAGGTATTGTTTTACCTGGTTCACCCAAGTCTGGTCACTATTCGTAGCGGCACTATCCGAGGGCACTTTTTAGTGAACTCAACTTTTTTAAAACCCCCTAGACAACCAAGCCAACAACTGAGGTAAGATTATTAAATTAGCACACAAATGCGCCAACTCAACCCGGCGCCTAATTAAGTGTAGAATTATATTTGTGAAGATTCCACCAACCGGTCGCAACAATACAAAGCTTTATGACACTCATTTTTCAACTTTTACTGGCAAGTCAGGCTATAGTAAGCCACGCCACTACTGGAAAGCAGGCAGATTACTCAGCGGCCAAGTAACAAGACGTTAGTGTGTCAACTCACGTACCTGACATCAAACTCACGTATTTGGCAAGTTATTGATGGTTAGCTTGGCTTCTTACTATACTCTATTATTTCGTGCGCAAAACTCCCATTGGTTAATGACCTATATTGTACTGAAAGTATATATTGTGGTATCTTATTTTAATTCTCTAGTCGATCCGAGTCGAAAAATCATTGTTTCGTAGCCAAAAAATGTGCGCAACAATACAAAAACCCAAATGTAAATAATTTTTTAAAAATATTTTACAAGCATTTTTATTTGTTAACAATGGCACTACAAAACAATGATTTTTTGACTCAGCTCAACTAGAGGATTAAAATAAGATACAACAATATATACTTTCAGTACAATATAGATTATTAGCCAATGGGAGTTTCGTGCGCGAAATGATAAATAGAGTATAGTCTGGTTTCCATGGAGCTGACTTACTTGGCTTGACTCACAGCCAAGGCTGATGTTTTTGATTTAATTGATTCATACGTTACTGTGTTCAGAGTGCGTCAATATGTAAACTTTATTTTGTTTCCATATAATTAGATCTTGTAATAAGTGAAAATTATTTATAATTCCTGTTGTTTGCTTAAGGACAAATATCAACATTTTATTTTCAATTGACATTAAAGTATACTGTGCAATCTGAAATTTAAATTGATATTTAAATTAAACAAATGCAAATAAATAGCATTGAGATCTTTTTTACTTGCTCAGCATGTTCTATCCAAATCAGAATCAGTTGGAATGGAGTAAAATCAAAATTTAATGTTGCATTAGTCAATCGTTGGATTGATGTTTGAATTTCCTTACTCCAGCAGTGATGAATCAATTTGAGCATGCAATTTGGTGCTGAAAATATATATATATATATATAAAAAACATTTTTAGGCATAGAGAAACAAAATCCTATGTTAAATTTATGTAACTATAATCATCCTGATATATAATGATTATTCTTCTGCTATTTGTGATTTTCAGAATATTAGTCAATTGAAAATAGAGTTGATGATTACAATTAGAAATGGATAAATTGTTGGATGAAGTATTTTCCCATGCTTAAATCGCAAAATAAACACACTTTTTTATTATATAATGTCTTGTTTTAATGTATAATTTTAGAACTTACTTTTTGACATGTTCACACATCTAGAGAATAAGTAAACAAAAAATATTCTAGCAATCTTCATCTTGAATTGGTTTAGAGATATACTAAAAAAATTACAATGCTGAAGTTGTTAAAAGCCTGCGATCAATGAATTGATTGCTTTGTTTGCTTTGAGACTTTGATGGCTATCATATAATGTTTAGGGAGATGTCACTGTAATGCACGGTTTTTATTGCTTTATTTATTGATAAAGTTATTAATATTATTTTGATATATTCCAGGGAGTTTATTTTTGACAGAAATTGACTCTGTAAAAATGCGTCAACTCGAAAACAATTTCTGGGTTTAATTTTTTGATTGTATAATCTGTTTACAATCGAACTAAAACTGAATAATGTAATGCTTAGTTCACACTGAACATGACGTAACGTAACGTAAACTTACAAAAATTTAACGTAACTTAAGGAAAGTAACATATGATTTTGTTCACTCTGTTTGTAGACAGTAAATGTAAATCGACCAATCACGCAATTTCTCATTTCATCTCGTTTCTAATGAGACATTGGTTGGTGTATTTTCTTAAGTTACGTTACTTCCTACTTCAAATCGATTTTGAAGTAAGAAGTAACGTAACTTAAGAAATTATGGCAACTAATGTCCTATTACGCCGACTTCGAGAATAGTTTTTCTAGTCATTTATCGTTATCCTAATCCTATATATATGCGAATAATATCTCTTATAAATGTATTACTTATTTTGGATACCTTATTTGATTATTGGTTTGAATAAACCTCTTTGTGAATTTTGAATTGAATGAAACAAGTTCTCTACTTATTTCATTCTCTCGCGCAATTTGGAGTAAGTAGTTTTATCATATCTCCTAGACACCTCTGTTATTAGCCTCCAGTAAGTCTGTTTTACAGCATCCCCTCGCGATTCAAAGTTTGAACTTGCGGCCGTTACTTATTCTCCTTATATTTGCAATTAATTTAGTGTTAGAAATCGTGATTGCGACATGTTGCGCACATTTTTTCGACTCAGCTCGACTATTATTATATGGAAATTGACCCCAATAATATTTATCACTGAACTGGTAATTGGACACAACCCTAGTCCCATGACATCGCTCAACTTAATAACCTTAATAAAATGGGAAACAAATTCTGGTTTCAAGCTTATCAAGAAATATCAGATGAATTTGATCTTAAACCAATGTATAAATGTGATAATTTTTTCTATAAAAAAATGAAAGTATTGACAAATGTTGTTGTGGGCTAAACAACTATTTATTAAATATTTCATAATTACAGTAATTCTAATTCTATGCGAAATGCTATTCCGGAGCCTAAAACTCCTATGATGACGACAAAGAAAGCACTGATCGTGTGATAAATGGAAATTGGTTTACCAGAATAATTTGTTTCACATAAAGTTGTTCTTACGTTTTCTGACTCAAGTTTATTAAATATTCCTGATTCTTTTAACTTGAAAATGCTGAAAAAATATTAGATATGACTATAAATTAATTCTTTTGGAAATTTGGAATATTGTTTTCTATTATATATTTACTGTTGATTAAATGTTTCTACATATTTTGATTTTTTTCTGAACATGAAATATGTTGAAATTGTTATTGGTATTTTTATAACACTGAAAGTACAATTTGGTCCGTATTCTTTTTTTAGCAAATCATGGAAACCGATTATAGCATTAAAATGATTCGAAATCAGTTTTGGAACGTCTGTTGGTATAATGCTTCCGTTTTTCGGACTTTTTTGCATACGTTGCGAAATGTTGCGAGTTAGATCTGTTTTTGCACTCTACAATTTCATAAATGTCATTTAAGAACAGTTTTTTTAGTGATAATGCAGTGTTGTACCATTATGAACTTGTAGGGAAAGAGGTTTCCAATCGCGTATAAGTTAATTCTTTCATCCGACAATAAATCTTGAATGTTGTTGTAGAGGACTTTTGATGTAGGGACAGTGAGTGAGCCATATAACACTGCAGCGAAACTTGAAACAATTATGAATAAAAAAATATTTGTTGTGTAACTGATTGCTAGAACTGTAAAATCAGAATTAAAAGGGAATTAATTATCAAATTTGTTATGTTACAATAGGTGCGTTCAATTTCAATGTAGAGAAATTAATTTAGTTGACTTAACTGCGGAGTTGATTTAAACTCATCACGTATGACGTGTTGGACATCATAGTTATGGCAAATGACTTGCTTACGGCAATTAATCTCAGTTAAGTTGCGTTCAATATATTGCCTGAATAACATTCTAAACTAGCTTTGTAGTCGACTAAAAGTGGCAGGATAGGATGTATTTGACGTCATATTTATCTGAAACCTCTTAAGTAGGAGGTCAAATATGAATATGACGTCAAATACATTATATCCTGCCAACTTAACTGAGATTAATTGCCATATGCATGTCGTTTGCCATAACTATGACGTCCAAAACGTCATGTGATGCGTCGACAGTTAAGTCAAGTAAGTTAATTTTTCTAAATGAAATAGAACGCAACTATTGTTATATACTAGGGATGTACCGAATATTCGGCAGATATTCGGTATTCGGCCTATTCGGCCGAAAAACAGACATTCGGTATTCGGCCAAATATTCAAATTCAATATTCGGCTGAATATTCGGCCAAATATTCGGCCGAATATCGGTCCGAATATTGTTTCGTATCTTATATTAAATCCAATTGTTCTCTTTTGAAAAGAGAACAAACAGAGTACGGACGTATCCATTACGCCAATGAAAAAGAGTCTTTTCTCATTGGCGTAATGGATACGTCCATACAGAGTAAATATTAAATTT
>JH431802.1:78525-98735 GCA_000239455.1 Strigamia maritima
AAATAATCATTTGGCTTCATTGGCTAGGCTTTGAATAAATAAATTAATTAAGTAAATATTTTTATTTTTATTTTTATTTTTTAATTTTTTTTGGCTTTTTTTGCATTTTCTGAATAACCGGTAACTATTCAGTATATTCGGCCGAATATTCGGTATTCGGCCAATTTATTATCCGGTAAAACTTCGGTATTCGGTATTCGGCCATTTCATTATTCGGTGAAAATTTGGTATTCGGTGAATTTGCTATTCGGTGAAAATTCGGTATTCGATATTCGGTGAATTTACTATTCGGTACATCCCTATTATATACACTAATTATTTACAAGATATTGATTGCGTTTTTTTGTAGAATCGCATTGCCAAAGTCAAACACAGTCTGGTGATCAAATATGTAGCTAATGTACACAACCATACGTAATTAGAAAATGGTTTTAGAAATGTCATCCATAAATAGTTTTTGATATTGCCGTCTTGTCTAATAACAAATGCCATTGAGCTTTTAGCGAGGGGAAAATTGGTAAAATCAAACTTAGTAACTCGATTGGTATTGATTCCGAATAATAGATTTGTGGTGTCAAATTTCTGATACAACGAAATCTAAATGAAATTTATTAAATATTAAATAATTTAAATTAATAAGTGCGTTTAATTTCATTTAGAGAAATTAACTTAGTTGACTTAACTGCCGAGTTGACTTAAACTCATCACACAGGACGTTTTGGACGTCATAGTTATGGCAAATGACTTGCTTAAGGCAATTAAGCTCAGTTAAGTTGTGTTCAATATTGCCTGAATAAGATTCTTAAGTGTGTAGTTGACTTAAAGTGGCAGGATATGTTGTATTTGACATCATATTCATCTGAAACATCCTACGTACTTTAGACATCTTTACTTAAGATACAAATTGGGTATCTTGCAACTTAACTGAGCTTAATTGCCTTAAGCAAGTCATTTGCTATAACTATGACGTCCAAAACGTCATATGTGATGCGTTTAAGCCAACTCGGCAGTTAAGTCAACTACCGTATATACTCGCGTATAAGTTGACCCGCGTATAAGTCGACCCTGACTTAAAACTGGTCAAAAATCATTGAATTCGACCCTCTAAATTTTATTTTTTATTATTTTATTTTTTAAAACTTAAAACGGCTATTGACTCGCGTATAAATCGAACCAAATAAAAAATAAAAAAATTTAAAAAGTAAAATAAAAGATTTGGTCCAAAAATCCTTGACTTATACGCGAGTATATACGGTTAAGTTAATTTCTCTAAATGAAATTGAACGCATCTAATGTAGGGTACCTTTTCTTTGAGTATTCTTGAGTATTCTTGAGTATTCTTGAGTATTGAACTACAAATGTTTTAAAAGTTTGTTGGATTTCATTAGATCATGACAGATTGCTTTTCAAAAATAAAATTACCAAGAATTACTCATCTCATTAAAAATAAGCTGTAGTAAGGCATCCAAACTAATAAGGACTTTGTTTTTAAGGTTTACATCCATCTGAATTAATTAAAGAATGTTATAAACTGTACCAAGTTACTATAGGTAGCATCTTTAATTTACCCGATTAACCCATCCAATAGTGAAATTATGTTTTTCCAGAATGATTATTGTTTTTGAAATTATTTCAAATTGACATTTTTGTTTTAATGTACAATTTATGTTTAAGTTTGTTTTTATTAAAATATGCTTGTCGGTTTGGTAATTGAGTACAAACAATCTGAAAGTCTAAAAGTAAATGTTTAATCATATATTTTTATTTTTGTTCTATCTCAAAAGGCAATCTCCAAAAAGAAATTTTGAAATGTGTGTTGCAGAAAAGCCTAAGTGACTTGGCTTTGTCATACTTATCGGTGGTGACGTGGATTTTTGACTTATGGTACTATCTGGTGTTGTTTTAGTAAAAATTATGCTATAGTCTGTTTGCATAACTCTAGTTCATATCGTATTGGCTGGGATCTTTTTACACACTCAGAACTTTGCGGGACGAAATAGTTGGTGACCGATCCTATCTAACAATAGGAACAGTCAAAATCGGACAAAATGGCGTGGACAAAATGGCGTCGCTAAATAATTTGAGAAGTGCTAATTGCACAGCAGAAATCCTGGTCACATGGCCCGAATCGCGAAAGTCATAAGCAAGCGCCATTCCATTAATCTCTAATGAGCATGCGCTTGGACTTCAACTATTTTCCTAAAAAAAAACTCAAGACTGGTCGGGAATCGAACCCGTGATCCTCATACTTAAAGTCCAACATCCTAACTACCAGGTTATTAAGCCATACGACAATACTGTGTGAAATAATATATAAAGCTAACGGCTAACCTAACCCAACCTAAACTAATCTAGGCGCGAAATTGCTTGCCTATCACTTACGCACTCCTGGCATGTTTCGCACTATGTGACCTGAAAGTCTGCTGTGCAAATACCACTTCCCAAATAATTTGGATTGTTGTCGCCATTTTGTTGACACCATTTTGATGTTTGCCATTTGATGATGAGATCATGTGACCTCGCTTTGCAATACATTGTGGTGTTAAAAGATCCCAGCCAATCCGATATGGACTATAGAGTTACGCGGACAAACTATATTGATTTTTCTAACTTTTCATTCTTACTGATGGAGAATATGTCAATATGTAAACTTTATTTTGTTTCCATACGATTAGATCTTGTAATAAGTGCAGATACTTTTGATTTAGAATATCCGCCGTTTCCTTAATGATGAATATCAATATTTTATGTTCAATTGACATGAAAGTATATTGAGCAAACTAAAATTAAAATTGTTATTAAAATATAGCAGTTGGAATAATGAAAATTTTTTTAACCTTCTCGTATTGATCTACCCAGATGAGAATCAGTTGGAATGGAGTAAAATCAAAATTTAATGATTTAGTATTAGTGAATTGTTGTATTGATGTCTGAATTTGTTCACTCCAATTGGGTCGAATCAGTTTGAGTAAACAAACCGGCACTATAAAAAATAATTTTCGAAATTTAAAAATATATACTAAAACAATATTCAGGAGAGGATTTATGTACGGTAATGAATGTATCATAAAAAACTTACTGTTATCCTCTTGATAGATGTTGATTATTTTCCTACTATTTGTTATTTTTGCAATAGCAGTTAATTGAGAATACAGTTGATGATTGCAATTGAAGGAAGTGTTTTCCCATGCTTAACATGTGAAACAAATATTCTTTTATTAAATACTCGATTTTTTTATATTTAATTTTGTAAACAATGGAATTTATAACTTACTTTTTGAAATGAATAATAATAAGATAACGAAGAATAATAGTCTTAAAATATTCATCGTGCATTTAATGCGGGCGATTACAACGAAGTTATAGCTTATACGCACATAATGAATGACAGTTTGAGATTAATGATGTTTAATGATTAATGATTGCAGTAATGGATTTTACGAAAATGTGTTGTTTTAGTAATTTGCTGCATGTATATATTTATTGTTGTTATCATAATGATTATTAAATTATGCCTGAATGGAAAGGTTTAAGTGCATTTTGCTAGAAATACCGTAAATTTTCTAATTAGGGCCAGGTTCCAATAATAAGCACCTTAATGGTTTTCTGCTGATGGATATTGTCTGGCTCCAATTTTTTGTAATAAAAATATCCTCAAAATATCATCAAAAATCTATTAGTTTCTATAGTTTCTAATTTTTATGTGCAATGAAGTTGACATGTTAATTTGTTTATTATTTATTAGCAGCAGTTCTTTGCCTTATATTTAGAACTCTGCAGTGCCTCAAAAATAGTCACCTTAATTTTTAGGCTCACCCAAACGACTATTAAATGGAACCAGTCTGAGGTTCTTAAAGTATCTTAACTTAAGCTATTTAGTTTTACAATGCAAAATGTTCATCAATATGTCATAAATGTCTCACATAGATGTTATAAAAACTTTCTTGTGTGTTCCATAAAATTTTCATGTTTTTATTTATTATTTTTATGTACAATATTGATAAAGATATTAATTCGGGTTTTTAAGGAAATTTTTATTTGCATTTTTGCTAATAATTAGTTGTCCTAAAATACATTAGGGACTTAGCGTTAGGGACTTGGTGTTTTTCGCCATTATGGTCACATGATCAAATATTTGGTTTTTAGTTTAACCACTTAACCATACATTTTACGCGAAAAACGCTAAGTCCCTAAATTATTTAATAAGTTATAAGTAAAAATACCTATAAAAAAATTTGCAAAGTCCCTATTTATGTAATTTATTTTGACATTCTTTTTTAAATACATTACTTTTAATTCTATATCATCACAATAAATGATGTTAACTAGAGGTTTGTGTCCAAATAAACCTTACTGTATGATTTAGTACTTTAAAGAAAAAAAATATATGATAGGTGGCGCTGCCTCTTGGCTACGTGGCGACCTATCCCCAGTCCAAAATTTTACTGACCACCAGTCAGTAATCCTTTATTAATACGCTTTGCTTTTGTAAGTATTTTCGTAATATTTTCTGGTTTTAAACCCCTTTTAATATTTTAATTAGATTAGTATTCGCAACGTCCTAGTCGCAATGTCTTTAGTTTCTGAAAAAGACCTCGATAATGTTAAAACACGCGTACAACCGTTCCGGAAGTTAAGCCTAAGCGTGGCTGATCTAAAATCTCTTTGTTTCAACGTCTTCGCAAGCAAATGCAGGACGAATGTAAACTCGTAGTTACGGACCAGGTTGGCAAACCCGATGAGAATGACAGTTTCCCTAGAGACACTGAGAGGTTCGAGGAAGTGGATGAATCCAAACCCCAAAATAATAAAAATGATTCGGCGGACGGAACCGCCAAAACCGACAACGTGGTTATCGATAAACGTCTTTTTGATGAGTTGGTCCGACAATCCGTTGCGATTGCATCGGGAAACTCGACCGATCAAAAACAAAATGTAAAAGTAAGTATTTACAAATTTTTCCATTCCATGCGGTATAAGAACTCTTGTGTTCTAGGTCGATTCATTCGATGCTTGGGGCAACAGCCCACAAACTGTGCATGGACAGTCAGGGGACACAGGTCGTTTATTGTTTGCAGACGAACGTCCGAGATCCGATACGGATTTTCGTGGGGACAGGGACCCACGTTGCGAACCCTCCTTAGAGGAGCGCTTTGGCCAGCAGGATTCTACTGCTTACGATTCGTATGGCGACTATAATTATCGTGCACCATCCGAGGATGAAACCAACGATTTTTATGATCATGATTCGGATTTTGACAACAATCAAAACGAGTTCGATGACGAGTGGAATACGGTAGCTGAGGAGGATCTCTTGGATCCAAAAGTAGCTGAGATTGTTGAAAAACAATTATCCACCAAGGCCTCGGCAGAATTGTTTGCTCGCTACAATAAGAATTTCCCAATTCCGTCGAACCAAATTCTCTCTTTGAGGAAACGTCGAATAGATCCAGCTGTTTTGGATTATATGAAGGCCATGGGCAAAAAAATTCCCCAAACCTAGGGAAAAAGTATTGTCCGAGCTCGAATTCACAATTCAGCGACGTCTGTATTCCAGCGGGAATACACCTACAAGCCAATGGATCGAACGGAAACTTTGAACGCCATGCAGGCCATTCTAATTCAAATACAGCGTGCAGCTCAAATAGTTCACCATAAGCGTAGATTCAACGTGGTGTCGGTACTGGCCAATCGTAACTCCTTTTTGGCCACACAATTTAAACAGAGTACCCATGAGTATCTGTTTGAGAACAGGTTTTTGGAGCTATGTAGTAAGATATATTTAATTAATTTCTTATTTAAATTTATCACAAAAAAATTTTTCTTACCCATCTGGCTCACTTATTTTAATTTACAGAAAAACAAACTGATGAGTTTTTCGCAATTGACAAATTTGCGTAATCGTGACGGTCGTTCTAGACCTAACTTTGGAAGTCAGAATAATTTCCGTAACCGCAACAGCCCGTATCCCAATCAACGTCCGAATCAGGATCGTTTAAACTCTAGTTAACATCATTTATTGTTTTAATACAATTTTAGAGGTCATACAAGTCGACATGTTTTCTTGACATAGAAACACGTACAGAATTAGCTTGGTGGCTTTGCAATCTCCACAACTGCAGGGGCCGGTCTTTAATTCCTAAACTACTTTTGCTTACTATTGAATCAGACGCTTCTTTATACAGTTGGGGCGCTTTCTGCAATGATCTTAGCATTGGCGGACCTTGGTTCAAGACTTTCAAAACTAAACATATTAATGTGTTAGAACTCACGGCAGCCTACTGGGCCTTAAAAGCACTGGCACGTAATTTGTCCAATGCTATCATAAAATTGAAAATAGATAATAAAGCTGCCATTGCAGCAGTCAATAATTTAGGGAGTCCCAAATCACCTAACCTCACAGCAGTCGCGCAAGCGGTTTGGTCTTGGGCGATGGACAGAGATTTAACTCTGATCGCTGAACATTTACCAGGCACTGAGACTTGTAGGGTCGATGCGGCCTCAAGGGACAAAATCCCAGACTCAGGAGATTGGATGCTAGACTAATATTTTCATTAGGTTAGAAAATGTTATTGGCAAATTTGATATGGATCTCTTTGCTTCCTGCCATAATTGCCAAGTGTACCCTTTCTTTAGTTGGAAACCCGATCCTGATGCAATTGCGTTTGATGCCTTGACACAGGAGTGGGCAGGGAGACTTTTATATGCTTTTCCCTCTTTTTGCCTCATTTCCCAATGCTTAACTAAATTAAGAAATTCTTATCATTTTAAGGAGCTGATCCTGATCACCCCAATTTGGCCCTCACAGGCATGGTTCCCATTACTTTGGATGGCAGCAGTCACTTCACCGTTCCTCTTGCCTCACCATGAGTTCCTGATCAGGGACCCGAATAGAAATCCGCACCCACTTATTGCCAATCACACCATGCCATTGGCCGCATGGAGACTGTCTTCAGAAACCTTCAAACGACAAAGCTTTCCTCTATGGCTTCCAAGTTGGTTCAGTCATCTTGGAAAGCCTCTTCATTCAAACAGTACGAACACTGTTGGCGAAGATGGTGCAACTGGGCTTCACGCCAAGATCTTGACCCTTTTCAGGTCACTGCCATAGATTTGGCTACACCTCGAATTGTGCAGTTAGTATATGGTGTCCATACTTACATTGTATTAACTACTTTTCAAGTGTTAGCATAAACTTCTACGGAATAAATTATTTACTTCATTTTTACCACTCTGCAACTACACCTCATAGCCATACTTACACTGTAGCTACTACATTTTAGGTGTAAGCATAAACTTTTAAAGTGCAAATTAACCAGAAATTTTATCACACCTCAATTACACTTCACCAATATGCTTTGCGGTGCAAATAAAAACTTTGGCAGTGTAAAAATTGAAAAACTCTTCATTTACACTCCATATTTTTAAGAGTGCATGGTAAGCATTTGCTGTCACATTTGCAGGTTGCATCAGTTGCATGTTGTGTATATAACACGTTATGTCATGTAAACACAAACACTGTAAGTGTCAGGCAACTCTGTTGCCTAATTGGTCCATGTATGTACGCCTTACATACACTTAGTTATAATGATATAATGTTAGTTTATTGCCAATACAGATTAGTTCATAATTTACAACCAAACACCAGTATGCATTTTTCAGTGTCAAGAAACATACATTAATAGATGTTATTACTTTGAATCCAAATAAAATCACTTATCACTTATTTACGTATACAGAATATGCAGAAATGCATTATAGGTTAGTTTTAGGGAGTCAGGTCAAAACCTCGCTGGTTTTAACCTTGCCCACAAAAATCTAGGCGGCATGCAAAAACCTCCCCATTATAAACCTCGCCTCACTTAAGCCTAGCCATCAAAAACCTCAAGCTGGGTTTACATTGGCGAGGTTTTTGTCGGCTAGGTTTAAAAGAGGCGAAGTTATTGTCGGTCGAGGTTATTGTTGGCGAGGTTTTTGTGGCCTAGGTTTAGTGGGCGAGGTTATGACTTGGAACTAGTTTTAGGAGTCCCGATTTTAGTTCACATTTAGTGGTTTTTTGATATTTTTGATTTTCTCTGGTTTTCATTAGATAACGTATAAGGCGCGAAATTTTGGACAAAATCTTTAATCTTTTGTAGGGGGTGACTTATATCAAAGATACAAATTTTTTTTGTTATTTTGTGGTGACTAGGGTTATTTTTCACTATTAATAAATAAATTACAAAATAATATCTTTGCTTTGTTTATTGTATTGAGATAACCAGGTGCGTACAGCAAGGGAGGACCCTCGCTGTTATGCGCATTCCTTCCACTGGGAGAAGGAGGACTGAGCATTCTCGGCCTTTGTAGCTGCGACGCCCTGAGGCGAGCGTGACCCATTTTTGACACCTGTTGTGGTCATGTGACTCAAAGCTATAAAAGGACTTGCTTCAGGAAGTGAAGGCAGATTATTCACAGGACACAATCCAAGGTAACCAGAGCATCAAACTTCCTCGCCAGATCAGGCCCCGTATAAATACAGGGATTGATTGAGGACCCGATGCCACAAATACACATCGAAAATCTCACCGGACTGAACTAGAGTGTGCCACAAAGACGAAAGTCAACGAACTACTCTTGAGATAGCGCCACGAAGGCAGAAATAAGATTCACCGACGAACCTTTCTCGAACAACTAACACTAACAAAGGGAAAACCCTTTGTTTGAACCTTCACGTGTACCCAACTGCACGTGTCGCGCCACGCCTAAAAGGAAATAACTTTGCAGAAGTTAAGCAATCGACCACAGCGATAATACCAACCATCTAACGACCACCAAATACCTAGACAACAGACCACGGAACCCGGAATAGGCCTAAACTGATTTACACCAGTTTAGCATCCAAATCGAGACCGACCGAACCAAGGACCCGCGCTAACTTCGTTATCGCATTCCAACTTTATTAGTAATCCCGACCGAGAGATATCTCGATCCAGATTTCGCTACGTGTAATTTAATCGTATTGCTTTCCCAAATAAATACCATTGAAATTAGGGATGTACCGAATAGTAAATTCACCGAATACCGAATATCGAATTTTCACCGAATAGCAAATTCGCCGAATACCGAATACCGAATTTTCACCGAATAATGAAATGGCCGAATACCGAATACCGAAGTTTTACCGAATAATAAATTGGCCGAATACCGAATATTCGGCCGAATATACTGAATAGTTACCGGTTATTCAGAAAATGCAAAAAAGCCAAAAAAAATTAAAAAATCAAAATCAAAATCAAAATATTTACTTAATTTATTTATTTATTCATAGCCTAGCAAAGCCAAATGATTAATTTGGTATTTGGTTGTTTAAATATTAAATTTTTTGACGTACAGAGTACGGACGTATCCATTACGCCAATAAGAAAAGACTCTTTTTTCATTGGCGTAATGGATACGTCCGTACTCTGTTTGTTCTCTTTTCAAAAGAGAACAATTGGATTTAATATAAGATACGAAACAATATTCGGACCGATATTCGGCCCGATATTCGGCCGAATATTTGGCCGAATATTCAGCCGAATATTGAATTTTAATATTTGGCCGAATATTCGGCCGACCGAATATTGAATTTTGATATTCGGCCGAATATTCGGCCAGCCGAATATTGAATTTTAATATTCGGCCGAATACCGAATGTCTGCCGAATATTCGGTACATCCTTAATTGAAATACTTATAATATTCTCGTGTCTTAAATAATTATCTCGCTACTCATACTTACAATACCCAGGTTAAGTAATTAGCTTATTAGTTCTATTCTTCAAATAAGTCAGGTCACGACAATTTTTAAACGAAATTACATAAACGAGTAAATGCAGTGATAAACGAATTGTACGATTTTGAACGATTTTTAAGTCTCAAAGTGGGTGGCGCGACTTATGCAGAGTTTATAATAGGTAATTAAAATGGATGAAGCAGTAAAAACGTTTTGTAAACATTAACATTAACTGTGTTCATTAACTGTATATATTTAGTTTTGTATTTTTGATTCCAGTCAGCAGTCTCTGTTTGACTGTTCATACTGCTTTAGACGGATGGGTCTGCTGATAAGATCTTTGATAGTCGAAAGCACTGTGAATATTTTAGGAAAATTACCTGTCTGTATAATAAGTTTCATCTCGTCTCGTGAACAATCCACCACCAGGTGACAATTGAGATAACACCGAATGTTGCTCCAACATTATTGCAATGTGCTGTTCGTTCCGACTGTTATTTTTCTTACCATTCTTGCATTGTTTTATTAGCAACATAGCCATAACATTGAAAGAAATATCACTCAATTCTTTCAATTCTTAAAATGTTGCTGCACTGTTTCTTTGAATGTTGCAATGTTCTTTCAACGTTTAAGCAACATTTTAAGTAACCATTTGACAAAAATCTAAGATCCTTTCACATTATAGCAATGTTGCAGAAATGATGCAGAAAATACCGTAAACATTGCTAACATTCAGGCGACATTTGGAACATTTCAGCAACATTCGCGTGTTACCTGGGTAGATAAAGAGATTAGGATAAGCTCAGAAATACAAAGAACTAGTCGAGACATTCTTGTGAGAAGCATCTTATCAGAGGTTGCCCAGCAGGCCAACCGCATTTTCATTCATGAATTTATTTAAAATGACAATCAAAAGGATAGAATAAAGGACAATTACATCACAAAGAATTGTGGGAGGTTTCCATGATTGTTTATCATTTATCAACATGGTCGTGATTCCGACAACGTTTTTGCTCTCATGGCTGTTTGATCGTTGCCAGCCATTTTTATTTTGTAAACTTTTTTCGACAAAACTAATCTCGAATCGGTCTTGCTTTTCTCTCGCGTTTTTTCTGCTACTCGTTTTGTTGATGTCGTAAGTAAATTTAGGATTACTTTTAAGGGTTTTGAAACAAGCTTCATCAATAAAATCTCAACCCTTTAAGAGTTGAAAACCAGTGGAAATTGAATATTAGTTTTACAATACAGTAATGCCAAGTTTTTGAATGAACCTAATTTGAATTTCAAAAAGTTTTAGAATGTTTTATGTGCATTTATTGAGGAATACAGGTTTATCTATTACGTTGACAATAAGAAGTATGTACTACTCTGTGAAAGCCCAACAACTACAGTATAATTCTTAAATATTACAGAATACTATCATATGTTACAAAAAAAATTCCACGAGAAATGCTATTCCAGATGCTAAAATTCCTAAACCGACAATAAGGAAAGCAGCAATTGTGTGATGAATCGAAACAGGTTTTCCAGCATAATGTTTTTCCTTGCAAGTTATTTGTTGGTGGTAGTTTGAGTTAATTTTCTGTAAGATTCCTGTTTCTTTTACTCTCAAAATGCTAAAATATAAAAATTCAGTTTTTCAGAAAGAGTATTAATTAGTAAGTATTATTTAAAAGTTCTGAGATTTACTGTTCGTTAAATATTTCCACATATTTTGATTTTTTACTGAACAAGTAATAACCTGAAATAGTTATTGGGATTTTTATTAAAATGAAAGTGCAATTAGGTCCATACGTGTCTTCTAGTAAATCGTACATATCGATTAAAGCATTGAATTTATTTGAAAGTATGTTTGGAGCTTCTGATAATGAAATGTTTCCTCTTTTAGGATTTTTTTTCATACTGTGCCAAATGTCCCGAGTAAGATTTGTTTTTGCACTCTGCAAAAGTTAATGTGAATTAATAAATTAAAACAGCAAATAAAAAGATCATTACCGTGTATACTCGCATATAAGTCGACCCCAAAAACCATTGACCCGTGTATAAGTCGAATTGGAAGAAAAATACCAGGCTTTGGTCCAAAAATCCTTGACTTTATACGCGAGCATATACGGTATTCACAAATCACGTCCGGTCAACGTTCAGGCCACCCTATAGGTAGCCTATGGGATGGCCTGCATGTTGAACGGACGTGATTTGTAAAAATCTAAAAAAAAATGTTTGTTTCTTTGACCCGCGTACAAGTCGAATTTGGAAAAATAAGACTAGATTTGGTCCAAAAATCCTCGACTTATACACGGGTATATACAGTAATTTACTTGATACGGTATATACGGTAGTTTATTTGATAAAGTTTATAAAGTGCTAGTGATAGTCTATAGTCTGTCCGCGTAACTCTTGTTGAATAAATATATATATATAAATATTATTATATTATATATTACAGAGTTTGCGACAGGTACTTTTCTCTTATAATTATAACTTTTTTTGGGTTATAAAAAGTGTTACACAAAAGAAAAAAAGTCTAGTTTTTAGTGCACAGTTTACAAAAGCGAGTACTAAAGACTGGAGATTTTTTCTTTTGTGTAACTCTATTTATAACCATAAAAAAGTTATAATTATAAGGGAAAAGTACCTGTCGCAAACTCTGTATTATATTATTATATTATTATATTATATTATTATATATATATATATATATTTAGAGGTGATTTATTGCATCTTGATCATTTGATCAACTAGAAAACAAAAACTGAAACTAAAAACTATTACATCGTAGTACATCATATTACATCATTGAATGCACCCTGTGAGTGGCTAGCAATAACTGTTGGAATGGAATGTTTGTTTCGACCACCAGTGGAAATAAGATAAGATAAGCCCCTTGCCGCATATTTGACATATTTGCATTATCCAATCAGGGCCTTTTGACCCAGTACCTAATCTGTACTTTTTGTAAAATAAATTAGTCACATCCTTGCATTCAACACGCGTAGTCACTTGTATTGAATTTCCAATCCATCGCATAAAACTACAGATTATGGGCCCACCATAATTCTACGGCGCACATAACACGAGATTTGGAACAAAATTCGAGGACAGAAGAAATCAAAAAGTTTTTGATACAAAAATCGAAATTTTGAGAAACAAACTCAGAAAAAATGGCGACCGATTCTGGAAACACGGTGAAGTTCGAAGGATTAGGGAAAACAAATTTCGACACGTGGAAAATACACATGATGGCGCAGTTAACCATCAAGAAATTATTGAAATACGTGGATGGAAGGACAAAAAGGCCGAAGGAAAACGCAGCAGATCCAGAAGTCGTGAAATCAGTCGAAAAATGGGATGAAAACGACGAAATTGCCAAAGCGACGATATTGTTGATGATTAAACAATCAGAAGTGCAATCAGCACAAGGATGCACCACCTCGGCAAGTCTATGGGAAAAATTACACGAAATTTACCAATCGAAGGGACCGGCGAGGAAAGCCATGTTATTGAAGCGCATGATTTTGCACAAAATGGCCGAAGGCGAAAGCGCACAGGGCCACGTCCGAGGATTTTTTGAAGCCGAACGAAAATTAAACGACATGGGCGTGAAAATCGATCCGGACATCACAACGATTTTACTACTATACAGTTTACCAAAATCATTTGAAAATTTTCGGTGCGCAATCGAATCTCGCGATGATTTACCGAAACCTGAAGCGCTTAAAATCAAAATTATCGAGGAAGCGGACGCACGTGGGATTGAAAAACCAAAAGAAGCCGTACCCAACGCAATGTTTGCAAAGAAACCACCATGAAAACGAAGACGAGAAATCAAATTCAGGCGAGAAATTTAAATTTAAATGTCACAATTGTGGAAAAATTGGACACAAATCAGCCGATTGTTGGTCAAAAAACAAGAAAGAAACCGCGTCAACAGCCACGAAAATCAATTATGACGCATTTATTTGTCATGAAACCGAATCAGCATTTAAAGGAGAAGTCAAATCAAAAGTTTGGTGTTTGGATAGTGGGGCGAGTTCGCACATGTCATCGGACGAATCAATTTTCTCGAAAATTAACGTTGTGAAAAACGAGAAAATCAACTTGGCGAGCAACGCACAAACGGAAATCGGAGGAAAAGGAACCGCAACAATACTTGTCGACAACTTGAGTATGGATTTGAAAGAAACTCTTCTTGTGCGTGATTTGCGGACGAATTTATTGTCTGTAAACAAAATAACCGAAAAGGGGTACGAAGTAACTTTCAAGAAAACCAACACCAAAGTAAAAGATACGACAGGAAAAATCAAACTTACGGCGAAAAAGCAAAACGGATTATATTACATCATCGATCGAAGCGAGAATGCTGCAACGGCAAAGGAAATCGAATTGGAAGTAGGAATCGAAAATAAATCCGAAAAAGCGGTGACGAAAATTGGAAAAACGAAAATCCAAGAATGGCACGAAAAATTCGGACACCTGAACGAGGCGAGTTTGAAGATGTTGATACAGGACGACAAAGTCAATGGAATCGATTTTGAAAGAAGTGCGAAACTTAAAACGTGTGAAGCATGCATTAAGGGGAAGCACGCAAGTAAAAAATTTCTAATTTCAAAAACCAAATCGAACGAATTATTGGGAATCGTGCACACAAATGTCTGTGGCCCGATGAGAACCACATTAATGAGCGGAGCAAAATATTTCGTAACGTTTATTGATGATAAATCGAGATGGTGTAAAGTTTATTTTTTGAAACACAAAAACGAAGTTTTCGACGCATTCAAACTATACAAGAATCGATTCGAGAAGGAAACTGGCAAGAACATCAAAATAATTCGATCGGACAACGGAAAAGAATATTTCAACAACGTTTTTAACAAATTTTTGGACGAAAACGGAATAAAACGCCAATTCACCGTTGAATACACACTGCAACAAAATGAAGTCGCCGAACGGATGAATCGGACACTAGTCGAAATGGCGCGATGTATGATGTTGCAGGCCGATTTAACACATTCGTATTGGGCGGAGGCAGTGCATACCGCATGCTACATCCGAAATAAATGCCCATCGAGAAGCTTGAGAAACGAAATCCCACACAAAATTTGGACCGGAAAGAAACCTAATGTAAATTACTTTCAGATTTTCGGAAGTAAAGCGTTTGCATTGGCTAAGAAACCGCGACAGGGGAAGTTCGAGTCGAAGTCAAAAGAATGTATTTTCATTGGATACTCGGACGAAGCAAAAGCGTATCGACTATGGTGCAAAGAAGATAGAAAAATTATAAAAAGTCGTGACGTGAAATTTGTGGAAAAAATAGAGAAAATCGAGAAAATTATCGAATCAAACGAAAAATCGGACGAAAATTCAGAAAATGATTTAATAGAAACAGATCTGGAAATCCAAACATCAGAAGATGAAAACGAAGAAGAAATCGAAGACGAATCGGAAAATGAAGTGGCAGAAACTCCAAATGAAGACGTGCAACCAGAAATCGCACGACGAGCCCCAGGAAGACCGAAAATCGTCAAAACCGGAAGTGTTGGACGGCTGAGAAAAATTTTTCAAGTTCGAAACCCAGAAATAATAGCCGAAACAGCACAAATCGCCACTCCCGACGATCCAATAACAGCAAACGAAGCATTAAAAGGAGAGAACTCGAAGGAATGGAAAAAGGCGATGAAAGAAGAATACGACGCGTTAATAGAAAACAAAACATGGGAACTATGGGATCAACCAAAGGACAGGAAAACAATTGGATGTCAATGGGTGTTGCGAACAAAATTCAACGCAAACGGATCGATTGAACGCAGGAAAGCTTGACTAGTCGCTAAGGGGTACACACAGCAGCCAGATATCGACTATTTCGAGACTTTCACACAAGTTGCACGACCAGGATCGATTCGAACAATTATGGCGATAGCAGCCGAGTTAAAATTAACAGTTCACCAATTGGACGTCGTAACAGCGTATTTAAATGGAGAAATTGAAGAAGAAATTTTTATGGAACTTCCTGACAAGTTGGACGAGATTACGGGACTCAAAATCAAAAACGAAAAAGTTTGCTAAATGAAAAAAGCGTTGTACGGATTGAAGCAATCGGGGAGGCAGTGGTACAAAAAACTAGACGAAACATTGCAAAAATTCGGATTGAAACAGTGAGCAGTGAGTGCACTCAGTCAGTATAACACATGTTTCACCGCCACCCATTGGACCGCAGCGAAGCGAGTTCTATGGTATTTAAAACACCGAGAAATTGGGCTTGAAGTTTGAGAAGACCGGTGAAAACCTAGTCGGTTATACGGATGCGGATTGGGGAGCAAATTTGGACGATCGGCGTTCATACACGGGGTATTGCTTCAAACTAGCAAACGCAACAATAAGTTGGGAGGCAAGAAAACAGCGGACCGTAGCAACTTCATCAACCGAAGCAGAATATATGGCGCTATCAGACGCATCGAAGGAGGCGATATATATGCGAAATTTCTTGCGAGAAATAGGATTCTCAAAAGAAAAGGAAGAACCAACACTGATTTATAGCGATAACCAGGGAGCACATAAATTAGTGAGAAACCCCGTATTCCATCCAAGAACCAAACACATCGACATACGGCATCATTTTGTGCGCGAGACACACAAAAGAGGGGACATCGAAATCAAGTTTCTACAAACGGATCAGATGGTAGCCGATGTTTTAACGAAAGGGCTGTTTAAGGCAAAACATGAGGAGTTCGCAAAACAACTTGGATTAGTCGAAGTTAATTAGAAGAAAAGAAAAATGCGGAAACAAACTTTCAGGGGAAGTGTTGGAATGGAATGTTTGTTTCGACCACCAGGGGAGATAAGATAAGATAAGCCCCTTGCCACATATTTGACATATTTGCATTATCCAATCAGGGCCTTTTGACCCAGTATCTAATCTGTACTTTTTAACTATATACCGTATTTTGTCGATTAAAGGCCGCCCTCGAATTACGGCCGCCCTCGAATTACGGCCGCACCCCATGGCTGTAATTCGAAATAAACGCCGCACTCGAATTAAGGCCGCGGCCATTATTCGAAATGTTTGCGGCCGCGGCTATTATTTGAATTTGTTTTTCTAATACAGTAGATGCAAATGTTTTTAATACGTTTGCATCTACTGTATATATACCTCTACACCTAGGGTATATGTATACTGTAGTTTTGCCATAAATTGCGTTTGTTGCATGTACGAAACTTTCTACGTTGTAAAAACGTAAAAAAAAAAAATTAAGAAAAATTTTATTTTACAATTTTTTTGTTTTACAATTTAAAAAGTTGCGACCAAACGACCAAACGAATTAAAGGCCGCCCTCGAATTACGGCCGCACCCCTCGCCCACAATTTGTAATAAAGGCCGCGGCCTTTAATCGATAAAATACGGTAGTCCATATTGGATTGGCTGGGATCTTTTTTCATAGCACGAAATAATTCGTGACCGATCTGATCTAACAATGGTGTCTCCAAACAATTTGGATTGTTGTCGCTATTTTGATGTTGTCATATATATAAATATATGTTTTAAATATATGTTAACCATTTTATGATGAGATAATGTGATCCCATTTTGGAATGGCGTAAAAAAGAGGTCCCAGCCAATCCGATATGGACTAAAGAGTTACGTGGACAGACTATAGTAGTTTGTGCTTATCAAGGAAAATTTGTGACAGTCGCCCCTCTTGTGGTAACTCGTGGCAACTGATAACGCTAGGATTTTTTTGTCAATGTGCGCAACTGATAACGCTAGGATTTTTTTGTCAATGTGCGCAACTGAAATTTGCACAAACGTATCACCGTATCAACGTATCGAAGTATGTTTCATACGTAGGAAAGTATGAACGTCTGAACGTATTGTTATTCGCATGCGCATAACAAAGCACTCAGACTGATTCCGTTTTTGCAAGCCGCCATTTGCAAAATTGACGGGCCGAGCACGCGGTAGAGGCCGAGGACGCAGTATTGGAGGCCGAGGACGCGAAAATAACGAACTATCGCCGCCTAGGATGTACGGTACATACTGTTATGAGCGTGTAGGGAAAATAATTCCCCCAAGCATACAAGTTAATCTTTTCTTCCGCTAATAAATCTTGAATGTTGTTGAATCGGACTCTTGATGTTGTGACAGTGAGTGATCCATATAATACGGCAGTGTAGCTCGAAACAATTATCATTAAAAACAGTTTTTCCGTGTAACTAATTGCTTGAATTATGAAATAAAAATGAAAAAAATCACTTATCAGAAATGACAAATAATCTTGTTGTGCATTGGTTATAGATACCAGATCTTGAGCATGTGTTTTTGTGGAATCTGATGATCATTCGCAGACCCAAACATAGTCTGGCGATAAGATATGTAATTAAAATACATAACCAAAAGTAATCGGAAAATGGCTTGAAAAATGTCATCCATAAGTATTCATTCGTATTTTCATCTTGTCGAAGAACGAATGCCAATGAGTCTCTGTGGGTTGGAAAATTAGTGAATTCAAACTTGGTCACTCGTTCTTTGCTGATTCCGAATATTGCGTTGACGAAATCAAACTTCTAAAATGTATAAAACCGTAAATAAAATATTAACTAATAAAATATTTGTTTCATCAACGTGCTTTCTCTTCTAGCATAGAGATGGGAGTTTCATCATCCTTCCTTGTAATATTTTCTATAGACCTAAAAAATTTTTAATGTTTGATTAACTTTTTGACAGATTTTTTTACCAGTTTAAAAAAAAATTAGTACCAAACATTACTCATTTTATTAAAAATGAGCTCCAGAATATCGCCAGACGCTAATAACAATTTTTTTCCCGTTGAATCCACCTGAAAGTGAAGAAAAATTTCAGGAATTTCAAATTTATATATTACATTGTATTTTCCTATAGCATCCTTTATTTACCGGGTTGGACCATTGAATAGCAAAATTTTGTTTTTCCAAAATGATTATTGTTTTAGAAATTATTTCAAATTGACATGCTTGATTCAATACACAATTTATGCCTAAAAGTGATTTTATAAATATGTGCTCATCAAATTGGTATGTCAATGCAAACAAATTGAAATTCTATAAGAAATATTAGCATATATATTATTAGCAATATTAAAAATATTCTTAGCTGTACGACAGCATTTAAGCTCAGTAATGATGATCATACAATACTGTGTTGAGAGTACGTCAATAAGTAAACTTTATTTTGCTTCCATATGATTAGTTCTTGTAACATGTGCAGGTCTAAATCATGTGTTTGATTTAGGGTTTCTGTTTTTTCCTTAATGGCAAATATCAATATTTTATTTTTAATTAACAAAAAGAATATTGAGCAAACTGAAATGAAAATGTGATAGTATAATATAATATAATTATATCATATTACCCTGGAAAGAGCTGCATGTCGGTAAACAGCGAGTTCGACCAGGGTGCCGGATAAAACAGGTCAAAAAACACTAGGGTATTCAGAAACTGTCGCATAAGTGCGCAAATGCGTAAGTGTGAAAATGTGATTTCACACAGTCTCATAAGGGGTATTCAGAAACAGCGCATGAGTGCGCAAGTGTGAGATTGTGAAAATGTGAAACTCACACTGCGCATGCTCAGTGCGCAAAGTTTCTGAAACACCCAAAATGCAAGATTGCGCAAATGTGTGAGTGTGTGTGAAACTCGCACTGCGCATGCTCAGTGCCCAAAACAGGCGGGAAAATTACTCAAAAATGGCACGACGAAGCTCAAAGACGATTATATTCCAAAGTTTTCTCAAACCAAAGTTAAAAATGGTACCAAAGTTAAAAATGGTACCAAAGTTAAAAATGGTACCAAAGTTAAAAATGATACCAAAGTTAAAAATGGTACCAAAGTTAAAAATGGTACCAAAGTTAAAAATGGTACCAAAGTTAAAAATGGTACCAATGTTAAATATGGTACCAAAACCCAGAACTGTCGGTACCATAATTTTAGTACTAGGCAAGTGGTACCATAATTTTAGTACAAGGCAGTTATGCCCGCCCACCATTTGAAATCACATGTGAAAAGCACTATGCGCACCTCTTGAGGTGTGAGTGTGAGTTGCCCGTGTGAGTCACATAACATAACATGAAGCCAATGAGGCTTCCGGTGCGCATGTGTGAAATCACATTTTCACACTTACGCATTTGCGCACTCATGCGGCAGTTTCTGAATCCCCCTACTATATTAACTTCGCTTTTGTGTTTTTTGTGACTGTGACAATCGGCAAACCGATTGACACAGTTCCCATCATCCAATCCAGCCGAAACTTGGCACACATGGATTCGTTGCCGAATACAATGCATTCTATTAAATTTAGGGGTCAAACTTCCCACCCTCTTCTTGTCCACGATTGTATCATCGGCAACAATCGCTGCATTGTTGCAGCAATTGTCAATTCTAGTGTAAATTCCAGTGTAAATTCCAGTGGATTTACACTGGAATTT
>JH431802.1:98755-126238 GCA_000239455.1 Strigamia maritima
TAATGGTACCAAAGTTAAAAATGGTACCAAAGTTAAAAATGGTACCAAAGTTAAAAATGGTACCAAAGTTAAAAATGGTACCAAAGTTAAAAATGGTACCAAAGTTAAAAATGGTACCAAAGTTAAAAATGGTACCAATGTTAAATATGGTACCAAAACCCAGAACTGTCGGTACCATAATTTTAGTACTAGGCAAGTGGTACCATAATTTTAGTACAAGCCAGTTATGCCCGCCCACCATTTGAAATCACATGTGAAAAGCACTATGCGCACCTCTTGATGTGTGAGTGTGAGTTGCCCGTGTGAGTCACATAACATAACATGAAGCCAATGAGGCTTCCGGTGCGCATGTGTGAAATCACATTTTCACACTTACGCATTTGCGCACTCATGCGGCAGTTTCTGAATCCCCCTACTATATGTTATTGTGACTCGCCCATGTGAGTCACATACCATAACATGAGGCTAAGCATGTGTGAAATCACATTTTCACACTTATGCATTTAGCACTTAGTTTCTGAATACCCCTATTGTGACATTGGATTCGCCGAGTCTCAGCGGTGGCGCACCGCAGCAGCCGCACAGGATGGCAGTCGAACGTTTATTAGGCATTGTACGCTTCAGGCGGCCTAACCTAATCATACATATCACGGTAGCATTCGAGCGTATGCTACGTTTTCCAAGTTTTTTTTATAAGGGCTTGAAATTCCAGCACGTTCGAAATTTCCAGCATGTTTGAAATTTCCGGCATGTTCGAATCTTCTGGCATGTTCGAAATTTCTAGCATGCGGGAAAAAGTTCCAAACTGCCGTTTTTTTGAAATTTGGTCAAACTTGCTTTATCCGGCATGCCACTGTTTCCAGGGTAATACGGTACATCCATTTTGAAAAAATTAAAATGAAATTTTTACATGTTCATAACGATCTATCCAAATTACAATGTGTTGAAAAGGCGTAAAATCAAAATTTAATGATTCATTAGTGAATCGGATTGCTGATATTTGAATTAGCTCTTTCCATTTGTGATGAATCAATTCGAGCAAACAGTTTGGTACTAATAAAAAAGTTAAAATTTTCAAAATGTTCGAAATATACAAAAAGGAAAAATTTATGTAACCGTATTCATCATGGTAGATGATGATCATTCGTCTGGTATTTGTGATTTTAACTATATTAGTCAGTTGAAAACGGAGTTGATTAAAATCAGAAAATGATAAATTAGTGGAAAAAGTATTTTCCCATGCTTAAAATTTAAAAGAAATACAATTTTATTGAAATGTGTATTTTATATATTCGACTTACTTATTGCAATATTTTCACATCCCCACAATATGTAAAAGAAGAATATTTTAAAACTATTCATCTCGCTTGTTAACCTAGGTTACAAAATTTACAAATTTGCAAGATTGTACACTTTTCTGTGGCGGTTTGTGATCAAGAATGTTTAGAAATTGATTGCTTTGGTTATTTTGATGGTTTCATAATGTCTGTAATAAAAATATAATAAATGTCAGAATAATGTTAGTTTTATCGGTTCCTGCTATACAATGTTCATAGTTTTATTTATTGTTTTTTCTATAAACAATTTTAAAGTATGAACATGCCCATTTTAAGTATAAATAAATTTAATGTGGTATTGACCCACTTCCTGGACTATAATCTGTAGCAATATATCTGCAAATAATTTTCTGCATACATCAGCAAAAATTTGCAGCAAGTATATTGCACAGACAAATTCCTATGTAACTATTTTTCTGCAAAGAATTTTCTGCAACCAATGTGCAGATGTTTGCAACAATAGTGCTGCACAAAAAATGTGTAAATTTTCCCATGCAACAATTTATTTGCAAACAATTTAGTGCAATTCATATCCAGGTGTTTGCAATAATTATGCTACAAAGATAAATGTGTGATATCTGTTGATATCTGTGAAATTTGCTGGGCAGTTGAGGATGAGATGATGAGATTGGATATGCATGTGGACATGACCTCAGTCAGTGTGATTTGATTAGAAGTTTGAGCTAAGGTTTGCAAAAATAATGAAACAAACCATTTAATCATAAAATAAGAAATAAAATTACAAAAACTTAAAATGAGACATAAACACTAGCTAGCAGCCATCTTGGCTGGTTTGGAGAACAGCTGAGTGAGTTGTGATGTCACAGACTCAGAGCTGCATGATGCCATTGCTTCTTGAACTGTGAAGCAATGCCATTTGTTAACAAAACTTAAAGCTAACACATTAGCAGGGTTGACCACGCTATCGCTAGTACTAGGGCGCTGCCTGGCAACGCTATCGCTAGAGTAGCGCTAGCGATACCGCTACTTGATTTTTTTAATTTATCGCTATTCTAGCGATAGCGATAGCGGGAATTTTAGCGGAAAATTTGGAAAAACATTGTAAAAAACCGGAAAACCGGGAAAACATTGTAAACTATAGTTTACAATGTAGCGGAAATTTTAGCGGAAAAATTGCAGTGACGATTCGCCAATGAAACGTGTAGTTTAAAACTACACGTTTCAGTGGCGAATCGTCATTAAAACTGTAAAACATGTACCGTAACGTTTTAGTGGCGAATCTTATCTTATCTTGAAATCCCGTGTGATAGCGGGGATTTCAATCAACAAAATCGTCATTGACGAATCAAATGCGACCATTTTGACCATTTATTGATCATTTTTTGACTATTTGACTATTATTAACCATTTTTTTACTATTTTGAGATGACCATTTATTGATTTTAAATCGCTGCAATGTCACCACACGTTTAATCGACAGGTTTTAAACAATGAAAATGTGCGGTGATATTGCAGCGATTTACAAATAAAGTGAAGGCCTATCATAATTCATGAATATTTGATTTAAATAAATAAAAATTTATTGAACTTTAATAACATTAAGTTGTTGTTTTTTAAACATTGAATTTCAATATACTTATTGAATATTTAGTTAATATTCTTGTACTTGTGAATATTAAGTTAATATTCAACATCTACGTTCATTGAAATTCAATATTTTTAAAAACTAGCGGAACTCTAGCGAAAATCTAGCGGAGAAATAGCTAGAACTAGCGGTAGCGGACCAGCTAGTGCAAAAAAAAATTGACAACTAGCGCTAGCGGGACCAGCTAGTGCAAAAAAAAATTGTCAATTAGTGCTAGCGGGTCAGCTAGTCGTAACTGACTAGTGTGGTCAACCCTGCACATTAGCAAACAGTAAATAAAATACAATTGATGCATTATGAATATAACTATACGTGGACAAATAATACCAACAATATCTCTGTACAACTATTTATTTGCAAACAATTTACTGCAACTCAAATGTAGATGTTTGCAATAATTATGCTGCAAAGATAAATCTGTGATACTTCTGCGCAACTGTTTATTTGCAAACAATTTACTATAATATAACTATATGTAATATAATTTAATATAATATAACGGGGGCATATTTAAATCAGTTTAGGTTAGGTTAGCCCGCCGCAGATTAGTTTTTAGGTTTTTAGGACCGCTGATCAGTTCCTCTTTGGCACATAAGGCCAACCAACAGTTTTGGAAGCCACCTGATGTCCCTGTTAGTAGTTTTTAATTTTTTAATTTAAAAAAATAAATAAATAAACATTTTAAAAAAATAGTCCTTGATTCAGAGTCCTTGGAAATATGTTGTGAAAACTGATTTTTTATGGTAATAAAATTTAATTCAATTTAATTCAAAAACTGATTTTTATTTATGCTAAAAAAAAAGTGATCAAGTAGGGTGTCCTAGATTACACAATGGTACACCACCTTTTCAAGCGACCGTTTTACATGCATTTATTGAGGAATACAGGTTTATCTATTACATTGACAATAAGAAGTATGTACTACTCTGTGAAAGCCCAACAACTATAATTCTTAAATATTGCAGAATGCTTTCATGTAAAAAAAAAAAAATCCATGAGAAATGCTATTCCAGATGCTAAAACTCCTAAACCGACAATAAAGAAAGCAGCAATTGTGTGATGAATCGAAACAGGTTTTCCAGCATAATGTTTTTTCTTGCAAATTATTTGTTGTTGGTAGTTTGAGTTAATTTTCTGTAAGATTCCTGTTTCTTTTACTCTCAAAACGCTAAAATATAAAAATTCAGTTTTTCAGAGTATTAATTAGTAAGTATTATTTAAAAGTTTTAAGATTTACTGTTCATTAAATATTTCCACATATTTTGATTTTTTACTGAACATGTAATAACCTGAAATAGTTATTGGGATTTTTAGTAACATGAAAGTGCAATTAGGTCCATACATATCTTCTAGTAAATCGTACGTATCGATTAAAGCATTGAATTTATTTGAAAGTATTTTTGGAGCTTCTGCTAAGGAAATGTTTCCTCTTTTAGGATTTTTTCTCATACTGTGCCAAATGTTCCGAGTAAGATTTGTTTCTGCACTCTGCAAAAGTTAATCTGAATTAATAAGATCATTATTTATTTGATAAAGTTTATTAAGTGCTAGTGACAGTCTATAGTTTGTCCGCGTAACTATTGTTGAAATAAACGCAGTAATTTTTACCATTATATGAGGAGATTATGTGACCCCGCTTTGGAATTCATTCTTGCGTGAAAAAGAAGTTCCAGCCAATCCGATATGGACTAAAGAGTTACGCGGACAGACTGTAGTAGTTCGCGCTTATCAAGGAAAATTTGTGACAATTGCCTTCTCATCTTGTGGTAACTTGTGGCAACTGATAATGCTGGAATTTTTTTCGTCAATGTGAATATATGTGATATTGTTTGTACTCAGACATGCAAATGACGAGGTGTAAGAAGTGACAAGGTCCAAATACAGCAACTAATTTATTCACGTGAGCATAACTATCACAAGTGGCACTTTAAACAGGAAATGACAGGTAAGGGTTACATTACACTAATATTGAAATTGCAGGTACCGGTAGCGCTAAGGTAGCACTAAGATGTGAGAACACAGCAATATGATGTACGGTACATACTGTTATGAGCTTGTAGGGAAAATAATTTCCCAACGCATACAAGTTAATCTTTTCTTCCGCTAATAAATCTTGAATGTTGTTGAATCGGACTCTTGATGTTGTGACAGTGAGTGATCCATATAATACGGCAGTGTAGCTCGAAACAATTATCATTAAAAACATGTTTTCCGTGTAACTAATTGCTTGAACTATGAAATTAAAATCACTTATGAGAAATGGCAAATAATCTTGTTGTGCATTGGTTATAAATACCAGATCTTGAGGATGTGTTTTTGTTGAATCTGATCATTAGCAGACCCAAACATAGTCTGGCGATAAAATATGTAATCAAAATACATAACCAAAAGTAATCGGAAAATGGCTTGAAAAATGTCATCCATAAGTATTCATTCATATTTTCGTCTTGTCGAATAACGAATGCCAATGAGTCTCTGTGGGTTGGAAAATTGGTTAATTCAAACTTGGTGACTCGTTCTTTGCTGATTCCGAATATTGCGTTGACGAAATCAAACTTCTAAAATGTATAAAACCGTAAATAAAATATTAACTAATAAAATATTTGTTTTATCAACGTGCTTTCTCTTCTAGCGTAGAGATGGGATTACTAGTAGATTTCTTTGTAATATTTACTATAGACCTAAACATATTTTAATGTTTGACAGATTTTTTTATCGTTTAAAAAAAAAGAAAAAAAAATACCAAACATTACTCATTTTATTAAAAATGAGTTCCATAATATCGGTAGACGCTAATAACAATTTTTTTCCCATTGAAACCGCCTGAAAGTGGAGAAAAATTTCAGAAATTTCAAATTTATATATTACATTTTGTATTTTCCAATAGCATCCTTTATTTACCGGGTTGGGCCATTGAATAGCAAAATTTTGTTTTTCCAAAATGATTATTGTTTTAGAAATTATTTCAAATTGACATGCTTGTTTCAGTACACAATTTATGCCTAAAAGTGATTTTATAAATATGTGCTCATGAAATTGGTACGTCAATGCAAACAAATTGAAATTCTATAAGAAATATTAGCGTATAAATTATTAGCAACATTAAAAACATTCTTAGCTGTACGACAGCATTTAAGCTCAGTAATGATGATCATACAATACTGTGTTGAGAGTACGTCAATAAGTAAACTTTATTTTGCTTCCATATGATTAGTTCTTGTAACATGTGCAGGTCTAAATCATGTGTTTGATTTAGCATTTCTGCTTTTTCCTTAATGGCAAATATCAACATTTTATTTTTAATTAACAAAAAGAATATTGAGCAAACTGAAATGAAAATATGATAGTATAATCATCATCATCATCATCATCATCATCATCATAATATAATTTGTCGTTCGAAGCCTTTAGCAATATTTGCAACAGACGGCAGATGGCGCACTGGTTTTTAAACAGCATTCAACGGGATTGGCTGTTATTGGTGACGTTTTAATAATCTCGGACACATGTTTAACAGGGGAATCCACACAGGACCCCACGGGATCCCACGGGATTGGTGATCCAGTATATTTAACGGGATGGGATTTGATTGGAATCCACTGGTGATTTTATGGGTTAAACGGGATTTCATGGGTCATTGTTGACGGAATTTTGGTGATTTAACGGGATTTTAGTGACTTTTACGTGATTTTAATAATTTTACGGGATTTTAAGAGTCCTGTACGGAATTTTAATAATTTTTATTATGCGATTTTAATGATTTTATTATTTTTATTTTTACAGGATTTTAATGATTTTTAATGGAATTTTAATGATTTTTTTATGGAATTTTAATGATTTTTTATGGAATTTTAATGATTTTTACGGGATTTTAATTATTTTCACGGAATTTTTATGATTTTTACGGGATTTTAATGATTTTTATGGGATTTTAATTAATTTTACAGGATTTTAATTAATTTTACGGGATTTCAATGAATATTACGGGATTTTAGTGAATTTTACGGGATTTTAATGAATTTTACGGGATTTTAATGAATTTTACGGGATTTTAATTAATTTTACGGGGTTGTAATGATTTTTACGGGATTTTAATTATTTTTTACGGGATTGTAATGATTTTTACGGGATTTTAATTATTTTTTACGGGATTGTAATGATTTTTACGGAATTTTAATGATGTTTACAAGATTTTAGTGATTTCATGGTGATTTCGTGGGTTAAATGGGTTGTTTACAGGTTAAACAGGATTTCACAGGAAATCACGGGTGTGGGTGTTTGAGAAGTTTTCAAGTTACATAGTAACGGGTAACCTGCTAGTATAATATAATTATACCATATTACCCTGGAAAGAGCTGCATGTCGGTAAACAGCGAGTTTGACCAGGGTGCCAGATAAAACAGGTCAAAAAACACTCGGGGTATTCAGAAACTGCCACATAAGTGCGCAAATGCGTAAGTGTAAAAATGTGATTTCTCACAGTCTCATAGGCTTCATGTTATGTTCTTGTGACTCACTATGCGTACCTCTAGAGGTGTGAGTGTGAGTCGCCCAATTGAGTCACATACCAAACATGAGGCCTATTAGGCTTCTGGGGCGCATGTGTGAAATCACATTTTCACACTTAAGCATTTGCGCACTTATGAGACAGTTTGTGAATATCCTTATTTTGACATTGGATTCGCCGAGTCACAGCTGCAGCAGCCACAGTCCGCACCGACGGCAGTTGAACGTTTATTAGGCACAGTACGCTTCAGGCGGCCTAACCTAATCATACATATCATGGTAGCATTCGACCGTACGTACGCTACGTTTTCCAAGTTTTTTTATAAGGGCTTGAAAGTCCAGCACGTTCGAAATTTTCTGCATGTTCGAAATTTCCGGCAAGTTCGAAATTTCCAGCAGGTTCGAAATTTCCAGCATGTTTGAAAATTCTGGCATGTTCGAAATTTCCAGCATGCCAGTAAAAGTACAAAACTGCCGGTTTTTTTAAATTTGGTCAAACTTGCTTTATCCGGCATGCCGTTTCCAGGGTAATACGGTACATCCATTATGAAAAAATTGTATTGAAATTTTTACACGTTCATAACGATCTATCCAAATTGCAATGAGTTGAAAAGGCGTAAAATCAAAATTTAATGATTCATTAGTGAATCGGATTGCTGATATTTGAATTAGCCCTTTCCAGTTGTGATGAATCAATTTGAGCAAACAGTATGGTACTAATAAAGAAGTTAAAATTTTCAAAATATTAGAAATATACAAAAAGGAAAAATTTATGTAACCGTATTCATCGTGGTAGATGATGATCATTCGTCTGGTATTTGTGATTGAAACTATATTAGTCAGTTGGAAATGGAGTTGTTGATTAAAATCAGAAAATGATAAATTAGGGGAACAAGTATTTTCCCGTGCTTAAAATTCAAAAGAAGTACAATTTTATTGAAATGTGTATTTTATATATTCGACTTACTTATTGCAATATTTTCACATCCCCACAATATGTAAAAGAATAATATTTTAAAACTATTCATCTTGCTTGTTAACCTAGGTTACAAAACAAATTTGCAAGATTGTACACTTTTCTGTGGCGGTGTGTGATTAAGAATGTTTAGAAATTGATTGCGTTGGTCATTTTGATGGCTTTATAATGTCTATAATAAAAATATAATAAATGTCAGAATAATGTTAGTTTAATCGGTTCCTGCTGTATAATGTTCATAGTTTTATTTATTGTTTTTCCTATAAACAATTTTAAAGTATGAACATGCCCATTTTAAGTATAAATAATCCCATAATCCCATAAATCCCATAAAATCCCGTGGAATCCCATAGAATCCCGTGGAATCCCATAGAATCCCGTGGAATCCCATAGAATCCCGTGGAATCCCATAGAATCCCGTGGAATCCCATAGAATCCCGTGGAATCCCATAGAATCCCGTGGAATCCATAGAATCCCGTGGAATCCCATAGAATCCCGTGGAATCCATAGAATCCCGTGGAATCCCATAGAATCCCGTGGAATCCCGTGGAATCCCATAGAATCCCGTGGAATTCCATGGAATCCCATAGAATCCCATAGAATTCCGTGGAATCCCATAGAATCCTGTGGAATCTTTTAGAATCCTGTGGAATCTCATAGAATCCCGTGGAATTTTGTAGAATCCTGTACAATCCCGTTAAATCCTGTTAAATCTCAGCTGAAATTCTGTTGAATTTCGTACAAACAGACAAATCAATTGAGAAACAACCGTCACATGTTCGCCCCCAGAAAATGCAATGAAAAGCAGGTTTTTCCGATAACAAAACAACCTGTGTTCAGCATTAAAAAATCAAGCAGTTACAGCTCGGCTTTGCTGTTTTAAATGTCTTCAAATCTCGTTAAATCCCATGGTATCCCGTTAAATCTTGTGAGATTTCGTTAAATTTTGGGGAATCTCACTAAATCCCATGAAATCCCAGCTGAAATGCTATTGAATCTCATAAAAACATGAATTTCAGAAAACGAACAGCAAATTTATGCATTATGTGGTGTTATTTTTTTAAATTGACTTTTAAGATGAAAAAGTACATTTTTCTGAGTTTGATCGCAATTGTAAATTCAGAATATTACAGAATTGGAATTCTGTGAGTTTTAAACGATAAAAGAGATGGAAATTCAGTATTTCTGCAAAAATCAGAGATATCCATCGGACAGTTATTTTTTAATTTTTTTAAATTTTTTAAATTAGAGCATTCTGCGCGTTTCTGTGCAGGTTTCTGCGCAGGGATGAATTCAAAGAGAATGAGAACTTTTCATAATTCATGGTCTTTTCTCATCTTGCTTCACACAACAATTTCACGGTCACACTTATAAGTTATAAATAAAGGTATTTAGTTTGATTGAGGTTATAGTCAAGAGAAGTGGGATTTTTGGCCACCTGAGCCTCACTTAGGTTTAATAGGTGGAATACAAGCAGATTTCCGTCTCTCTAACAGTGAAACTATTGCACGAACAATAGTTTTTATTGCCATCGGAAATTTCCTGCTTGTTTCGAGCTGACCACCACGGGAGCGTATCTGGAGACGAATACGGCATTAGTAGAAAGAAGAGTAGCAATCTACTTTTTCTATTTCAAAATAACACTATCAAGTGTTTTATTACTTTTGATAATAAAACTAGTTTTAGTTGTATACTGTGTTTAGTTGTGTGTTTAGCCGAAACTGTTTGTTTAGCTGTAAACTGTGTGTTTAGCCATAAACTGTGTGACGGTCGAATCCCGGAAATCACCTTACTATTTTACCGCTAGATGGCGCTAACTGTTAAGTCGCGTCCTATTCAAATAACCACTATTTATGTCTCCTATCTTTGGTTTCATGCTTAGCGTTATAAGATTTGACAAGTAAATATTTCATAAGTGTGTTTATTTTATGAACTATGGTGAATAATAATATGATATATTATTATTCTAACATGGGAAGTTATTTTGTGATAGGAATTTGCTGTGGTCAGTTGCCCACGATAATTACTCTCCTCTGTGTAAATCTGGGAAATTGATCACATCTGTGACCCATTTCCATGACGTAGTAATGACCCCAACAGGTGAAAGACTCCCCTGAGTTATTGGGAAGTTGTCCCGATTGGTCCAACATTCCACCGAGTCACCTGTTGTCCCATAGTGACTGCCCCTGCAGGTCGTATTGATGTCCCATTGGACCTCAGTCCGACCTCCTATGGAGTGTCCACTATAAAAGAGCTTGCAGAGCTCAGTTCCACGGGCCCCTAAAGTTACTTAAAGATATATTTATATGTTGCTAACAGTTCTTGCATTTATGTGGTACAATAAGCTTTGTTGTTATGAGCCAGCTGGTGCCAGCTGGTGGTTTATTTCAGACAAGAGTAATCATTATTATCAGTGATACGACATTCAGGATGTGACTGTGTCACTGCCCAACACGTAAACGGCACGCGTCATGTTCCCATAGTGTACTGGGCAGACCTGACTACTTTCTGGTCAAACTGGAAGTGAGAGAAGGCAGGTAGAGACAGAGAGAATCCAGGGACAGACAGTTGTTAGTGAGCCAGCAACCAGTGCAGTCATGCAGTGGTTTATTTTTCACAGCTCCCTGGTATTCTCTATGAAGTTTGGGTTTCCAGTTCTCTGGGCTCTGCTTCCATGACCGAGTGCAGTGGCTGCAAGTCCATAGATTGGGTTGCAGCATGGTTAGATTAGATCGATCGCACGGACCTTGGTTTAACAGCCATGGTTCGTGGGTCGGGTTTGATTAGCATACTGGTGGTATAGACATATGGATAACAGTTGGAGGCTGACGCTGACCCCTAGACAATTATAATAAATGGCAAACATCCAAATATAGCATGACGAAGGCATCCAGTGCAGCTTGCTTATTCCCCCAAGTAAGGGCTGTACAAACCACTCAGGCTTACGATCAGAATGGTTTAATTTTCTTACTTTAGTATGGTAATGCTATTGCTGGTATTTTTCTCCTTTTCTCACGAGAAGTGAAAACACTGATATACGGTACTAGTTGTGATACGATTTAAAAATGATGGCTTTTTAATGATTTTTTTGATACCTCACTACTGTAATTAGAGAACTGCTAGTTCTTGTCAAATTGTTTTAGAATTCTAAGTTAATTGTGTATTGAGCATGTAGTGTAGGAAACGAAATCGATTTCAACAGTTGTCAGTTGTCTAGTAATTTGTTTAAAAAAATTAAAGTGAGCAAGTACAAACAAAGGCAATCTATACCTGCAGTAGAAAAAACTCAAGGTTATGATGGTCTCGAACTGTATTTAAGGCCAAAAATTGCTGCCAGAGCATGCTAATGCATCTTTGGCAACATGTTTGAACTAGTTGAATAAGTGGAATAATAAATACTCCACTTATACATTGCAAATCAAATCTAATAATCATCATTAAATATATATTTACATATATTTAGTGACTATTTGCCTCATTCACCTCAAGTATAGTGAATGATTCCGGAAGTTGTTATCCACTACCGACATCACTTATTGACCACTCTGCTATTTCCACATTCCGGGTGGATTATAGCAGAGTGTGAAAAGTGACTTTCACACATGAAACATGTTTATGCGTGTTTATAAAAATTGTTATTTTCCAACCCTGCGACATAATGTTAAGTCCACTCAAAAAATTGGACTTCAGAGTTCACAAAACCCTAAAATTTAATAATAAATTAAACAGACAAATAAAATCTTTTTGCATCATCAGAAAGCACGAGAAAAGGGCTAGTAAATAAACCCAAAATAACTAAAAAAACTTGGGATTTATTCTTAATTACTTAAACTTTCACCCACCTTGAGTAGTCATCAATAAATGACACATAATATCCTGTCCCGCCCTGACTTTCATACTTAGTAAGGCCCCATACGTCGGTGTGGACAAGTTCCAATACCCCTTTGGTTGAAATGTTAGTTTTAGCTTTTCCAAATTTCTTGGTTTGTTTCGCCCGTATGCACGTTGTGCATTCTAAATCCCTTTTTGTTAAATTCGGTAAGCCCCTAGTTACATTTTCTCTAGACATCTTAACCAGAGAATCGACATTTGTGTGCATTAGTCTACGATGCCACAACTCTAAATCACCATAAGCTTTGGTTTCTGTTATGTTAACTTTAGGTTTGTTAGAAACTCTGTTCCTGACTATCTCCGAAAATAATAAACTAGACTTTGAACCATCCTTGGTCGCACATAATTTAAACAGACCCCTATCTCGTACAAATCGCAGCATAGGCTTGTTATTCTTATTCTTTAGAAAAATCTCATCCTTTCTGCCTGACCAAGAACATCCAGCTTTCATTGCCCGGGAACCACTAATTAAATTTCTTTTCCCACTTGGCGCGTACCCAACATTGTTAAGATAATTCGATGGTTGGTTTTACCAATTAGGTGGTTAAAACGTACCGTACCAATACCCTCCACTTTAAAAGTTCCCAAATAAGCATTCATCTTATATGGCTTACCCATCGTTAATTGAATAAATAAATCTTTGTCGTGGCACAAATGAGTACCCGAACCCATATCCCAGATCCATTCATTCATCTCAGTAGACAAACTCACATTATCAACTATTAACGCGTCATCGAAAGAAGAGAAAGAGACAGAACTACTAGCACTAACTGTCGAACCTTTGTGTGACTTGCTCCTTCTACACGTCACGGCATAATGGCCCACAGATTTGTAAATAGAACACGTCACTTCTTTCTTTGATTTCTTCCGGCAATTGTAGCAAACAACCCCTGTACTGGATTTACCCTTGCTAAAACCCTTATCAGTTGTTGATAACGCATTATCCCCACCACTAGTAACTTTTGTTTGTTGGTCACGTGATTTCAAATTTTCATATTCTTCGATTAAAGCCTCTTCAACTTTTGTCGGTTTCATGTCGTCATCCCACCACTTATAGATTTGGCTAACGATAACATCATACTGCGGGAGTAGCGTACATAGCATTCGATAAGCTATGTCGGAATCATCAATTTTCTTTCCCGCCAATTCTAGGTCGCGCGACAATTGCCTAATGCAATTTAGGAACAAGATGATGCTTTCATTGGGTTGCATCTGCGCAAGATGAAACTGACCTAACAGACGCGCAATACGCGCTTTGGATTAGGGCTCATAAGTCTTAGCAAGTTTCTCCCAATGCTTGTCGGGTTCTGTAATCCCATCTAATAGACATTTCAGTTTGTCCTCGATCCCCAAGAAAATCATACCCCCGGCCTTTGACTTATCAATATTAAATTGTCTAGTCTCTGCTGGGGTTGACCCTACGGCCAAAACATGTTTAGGATCAATAAAGTCACTTATGCCTTTATCGCAAGCAAGCTAACATATCTTTTTTCCATTTACATAGTTTAATTCATTCAATTTTTTGAAACTCAAGATTCCGTCTTTTTCTGTCATCTTAAACTCTATAATGACTCTAAAATTCTTAAAGAAGAATAAACTAAGCTAATATAGGTGTCAACACCTGTTAACCCTATTACTAAAGCTATAATAACACAAATAAATTCCGAAAAATGCTTCGAAAATTCACAAATTGGAATTTCTAACCAAAAACTATTAAATGTATTAATAAACTATATTAATATGGACCCAAAACTGAATATGGACCTAATAAATATACGGAAAGGTGCAAACTCTAATTTGTAAAAACGAATTAAAGCTTGAAAAAGTTTAAACCCAAAATTCCAATAATACGCAAAAATTCCAAACAAAGCTTGAAATTTTCGTCTCAAAACTCCTTATAAATTGATAAACTTTATCAATTTTTGAATAATACGTTCTATTAAATCCTGAATAGCATGCAGAACCCACAAATTATATGCGAATTGATAAAAATCAAGACCGCACACAAATTCAAACTTTGAATTAAAAATTCGAAAAAACTTGAGTTTTAATCCAAAAAAACTCAGTAACAACTTAATATCTCTCAATAATATCGAGCGAATAACGAAACTAGAGTCAATAAATTCGCCAAAAAGTACAAATTGATGCTCAAAATCGCTAAAATCGATTAAAAATTCGATTAATAACTCCGAAAACTCAAAAAACACTTGGAGGCCAAAACTGACCTTTCCGAATCTGGAAATTCGCTCAAAAATAAATATTATATACGACAATATCCCACCAAAATGATAGAGAAGGGAGGCATCATATACCAGATCCTCGGGATGAAAATAAATGTCTCTTAAGGTTAGGTAGCCTCGAAGGTAAAAATTGGGAAAAACAGATGGTGACAACGATAAAAAAGAAAGATCTCCACTGAAGGAGCGACGTCTTCCAGATGAAGGCTTCAAAGACGACTTTCACACGTAATTGTCTGTGAATTTTGTCACTCCTAGACGCTGAAAAACGGTCCAAATATCCAATGATCGTTGATATTGCACTGCAACTCGTCAAACTCGCCAATATGCACGCTGTCAAACACAAAAGCACTCGAAATATGGCTCGGCACGACGAAAATGATCCAGTTGGATCCGAAACGTCTTTGTCGTGTCCTTCAGCTCGGCAAAAATGGCGTCCAACACTATAAATATGGAAAAGCGGCAATAAAACGCCCAAAATACGATATAAATCAGAAATTACCTGACTATGTCTCCACTTGGCTGGAGACACAGACAAACAGCTCACTTCCACTCGCACTCGCACTTTGCACTCGGAATTAGGCCTCGCAAACTCGAGTTGCGTCCTCGCGCTCAAAAACAGCATGCAAAAGGCCAAGAACACCAAAAACTCCTTTGAATACATTAAAACGCAATGGCAAACCTGCCTGGACCCATAAACATGTTAAGTTAGATGCGTTTTGGTGCTTTATATCCAGTGTGTTGTGCGGAGAATCAGACGAGACATGTTGTTAAGACACATTGCAACTCGCAAGTGTTAAACTTTTATTTTCATAAAAAACCAGGTGGCGCCAAAACTACAGAAGTTTAAAGGTGACACCATAAAACAAAACACAATTTACAGATAATATAGTATCTCATTAGAGACAAACAAATATAATAAATAGAAACATAAAACATTAAATAAATACAAATAAATACGAGCATAAATTAACAATATACACACATTTGCGGACAACATTCGCACAACATTCGCAAACATTTGCGGATAACATTCGCACGAATTCGCGAACAACATTCGCACAACATTCGCACAACATTCGCACACATTCGCGGACAACATTCGCACACATTCGCGGACAACATTCGCACAACATTAGGTTGGCAAGGTACGTACTGGTACTTGCCAATCTCACGATAATAGTATCAATGTTTGCAATTTTGGACGAACTCGTCTTTTCAGGCAACATGAACTCTTTCCAGGCAACATGAAATCTTTCCAGGCAACATGAACTTTTTCCAGGCAACATGAACTCTTTCCAGGCAACATGAACTCTTTCCAGGCAACATGAAATCTTTTCAGGCAACATGAACTTTTTCCAGGCAACATGAACTCTTTCCAGGCAACATGAACTCTTTCCAGGCAACATGAACTCTTTCCAGGCAACATGAACTCTTTCCAGGCAACATGAACTTTTTCCAGGCAACAAACTGCTCTTTCCGATAAGGAGCGCATGTGATTGGCCAATTTCAAATCGACGGCCTTGCGTGATTGGACGGTCCAAACACAAGTTGTATTCTCAGTGAAATTTCCACTGTTTGTGCCGCCAACTGCACCGCAGGCGACGCGGTTTATGCGTCATCATTTTAACCCTCAGAAGCCTATCCTATGGGTCAATTGACACAGGCAATAGTTCTGAAAACAAATTTTTTTCAAAAAATTTTTCAAAAAATCTGAATTTTTCTGGAGCTGTTCAAAACAATTTATTTGGTAATTTTCCGACTTATAAAAAAATTTATTGTAAAGAGAAAATATGAGCCCCTTAAAATCTCAGCTTAAAACATTTGCTGTTTTCACTGCATTTTTTCTCTTTAGTGAGAGCGCTTTTAAAATACAACGCCACCTATATGCAAAGTAGAGAATAAACAAAGCAGTTGGCACATGTTCAGTTCACATTTCATATCAATTGCAATTAATTACACTAATTGGAATTAAAATTAAGTTAATATACACAATTATTATAAATAAATGATTAAACACTTTGCACGCTGTTCAAATGATCATTTTTTGACAGTGTGTCTTGATTTTTACAATTGGTGACACCTAGTGTCAGTTGGTGAAACCATGGTAACCATGATAACAGCAGTAAAGCGCTTCAACTCAGAGTATTTAAATCCTGTCATTTGACATCACTAATAGGTCTTTGCGTTGACCCAAAATGTTAGGCGTTAAAAAGTTAAAAATGGTACCATTTTCACTTTTGGTACCATTTCAACTTTGGTATCATTTCAACTTTGTTACCATTTCAACTTTGGTACCATTTCAACTTTGGTACCATTTCAACTTTGGTACCATTTCAACTTTGGTACCATTTCAACTTTGGTACCATTTCAACTTTGGTACCATTTCAACTTTGGTACCATTTCAACTTTGGTACCATTTCAACTTTGGTACCATTTCAACTTTGGTACCATTTCAACTTTGGTACCATTTCAACTTTGGTACCATTTCATTTGATATGGTGTTTTGGCACCAAACAAAGCAGTTTTAATAATCAAGGAGTCAGTGTTTGCTGGAAATAATGAAAATATGATACATTTATGAGGTAAGCTTTGTTTTAAAATAATAAAATACTACATTTCTATACTCTATTTATCATTTCGTGTGCAAAACTCCCATTGGTTAATGACTTATATTGTACTGAAAGTATATATAGTGGTATCTTATTTTAATCCTCTAGTTGAGCTGAGTCGAAAAATCATTGCTTTGTAGTCCAAAAAATGAAAATTAAAATGAAAATGCTTGTAAAATCTTTTTAAAAATTTATTTACATTTGGGTTTTTGTGCACATTTTTTGGATACTAAACAATGATTTTTCGATTCGGCTCGACTACAGGATTAAAATAAGATACCACAATATATACTTTCAGTACAATATAGGTTATTAACCAATGGTAGTTTCGCGCACGAAATGATAAATAGAGTATAAATCACTTTAAGTCAACTTAGCAGTTACGTCAACTAAGTTAATTTCTCTAAATCAAATTGAACGCACTTAGAGATTTTTTATATTAAAAGATTAAAACACAATGTTGAAGTTGTAAAAACGAGCAGACGACAATATAAAAAAAGTGAGAGATAAAATAAAAAATCGAGAATGTGCGCGATTGTTACCAATTGTGACGTAAACCCTATTCATTTAACATGAAGAATATCAACATAAAACATAAGAATTATAAGCAAAATAAATTATAGCTTATCATCCAGTTTTGACAACACTAAAATCTTTACTGTAAAACAGCTGAAAAATCTCACTTATATAATCTTTACTGCACAGCACAATGCGTCAAAAGCTTCACTGCACTACATCCAGTCACCTCATGATACGGTCATGAACATTCCAACTGCCGAATTTTCATTTCTTCGTTCAAAAAAGGTCTAACACTCCGAATCAAACCGAGATTATTTAACTCACATGTCCAGACGACCAATAGGAATTCTAATTAACGATTCCGCTTGGTCAGACCTTGGAAAAATATTCCATAGATAATTTAAATGGTTTAAGTTAGAATTTGGTTAAGCTTATCAAAGTCCGACATTTCCTGGATTTTGTGCAATTGTGCTTAAAATCCTATAATGTATTGGCCATAAAGTGAAGAAGATAATATGATTTATTGATGCAGACATATACATATGGTACTGTGTATACGTCAATATCAACAAATAAATACCTCGGTAACCCATTTATGTATTAATTTGAATTTATAACTATTCGTTTTAAGCTGTTGGTATTTACCACGAATGACAAATCTCAAGGTGTTAACTAATGACAACAAAGATAAGATTTTAAGATGTAGAAGAGATTATAAATGAACAATAAATACAAGCGTTGTTCAATGTAAAAGTCACTTTTTTTTTGCAAGTAAAACATGAAGTTTCTTGTCTGCATTCTCCTTTTACTGACAACAGGTCGAAATAATTTTTTTATTTTTGACTTCATATTTATTTTATTGATAAACTTTTATTTTATATTTTCTAGGTTGCTCAACTTTGAATCTACTGGCAAGAGAAAGAAGACAATTTTTTCCACCCAATCCTGATCTGTTGAAACCATGCGCACTAAGATATTCGATGTGCCCATCAAATGTGTCTTTGCCACTTGATGAGTCAACTAAAAAACCAATAACCGCTTCTCCAGCAGCAGATAAAGGGGGATGTACTGAAGAGACTCCCGCAACTTCACCAAAGACTTATTATTGTACAGACCCAACGAAGATATGTTGCAAAGGAACGCCACAACCAACAGGGTCGACGGCAACACCAGTGCAGACGTGTTTCCCTATATTTGGTTTGAAATCAGGAAATTGTCCTGCAAGAGGTAATGTCGGCCGAGTATGGAATGAATGCGTTTGGGATTCGAATTGTTCGGGGAAGAAAAAATGTTGCGGTGGGTCAGTTTCATGTTCTTATTATGCTTGTGTCGATCCAGTTTAAGTATGTGTATTTTAATAATAATACTTAATTACAGTCAATAAATATTTACATTTTGTTGAATTCATCAGTAAATTATGCTCTTATTGACTCTGGAGGTTTCAGGAACTAAGCGTAGTACCACATTGACAAAATTTGGAATTAAAATTTTAAATGCTTTGAAAAATCTGTAAAAAAAAAAAAATAATAAAATTATGTTTCCTGCTAGTTTTATTATTTGTTTTCTAAAAAAAAAATAAATAAAAATTATTTTTTTTCATTTTTTGACCTTGATATGACAAATTGTTGTTCTGAGAATAGAATTTTACTTTTCCTTATTTTCCTTAACCTTGATATGACAAATTCTTGTTGTGAGAATAAAATTAAATATAATTTCCTAAACAATATCAATAATTGATTTTTTTTATTGAATATTCAGAAATTTAAAAAAAAAAAAAAAATTACAATCAAAAACATTATACAAAAAATTTATGAAACATGCAACTAATCTGTGAGGCAGATTCCATAGATAACAGAAAAAACATCCTAATCGTTCTTCATTATTATCAACTGGAATTGGTATACTGTTGACCAATGTAACGACCATCAACATTAACAAGCAACAGACAATCACTATATGCATAATGATGAAAATATACTAATCAAAAATAAAATTAAAATAAATTAAAATATATTTCATACTAAATTAAATGTAAACATACCTTAAATCACTTTTACAGTATAGAGTGCTATGTTTTACAGTGATGAATTAATTGTTAAAAATTAAAACTGTAGTGTTGAATCAATTTAAATTAATAATAACATATATTGAAGAGGATGTATTATAAGTTTTAAGCAGATGTAAAACACCTACACTATTTCTTATTTATATAGGACATCTGAGCATATAAAACTTCTAAACAATTAAAAATGAGTCTTGCTTTAACAATCAACAATATGAAATTTATTGATGTTTATCTTTGAGTTTTTGCTTTGTCAAATTGTATCTTCAAATTTGTGCGGCCCAAATTTGCGCGTGTTAAATCCGCTCGTCGCAAATTTATGGGTTGCAAATTTGCGCGGTCTCAAATTTGCGCAAATTAAAAAAATAAAAAAATTAAATTAAATTTGTCTTAATTCCGTGCGGTCTCAATTTCGCGCGGTCTCTCTATAACACGCTAATCTTTTGTTTAAATTTAATTTTGTATTTAGAAATTGTAATTTTTAAAAGTTTAATTCATAATGTAAATATATAATATACAAGCCTGATCCACAGAAAGCAACGGTCAGTAAAATGCATACTCGTCGAATCTATATCAAAAGAGCGATTTTGAAGGTGCTGGTGTTTGTAGCATTTGTACCGTATTATTAATATTGTTTGTAATAGCGGTTCTAAACCTGTGGTATGCGTACTCCTCGTGGTATACCAATCATGCCATGTGCGCGAGTATCCACCCAGCCCGTTCTATGTGCTCGGACTCGCGAAATGACTCCAGTAGTCCAGTGACCAGTTGTATCAGTCGTCATCGCGTCATGAATATCGTGACCGCCACGACAGACATCAGGACTCCAAGGGGAAGGTGAAACCCAAAGAATATACTCATAACTAATATATAAAAAAATATTAAAACAATCCCCGCCAAATAACATAACTTAATAACAGGGTCCTCTAAAAACATCTCTTTTGCATCCCGAGTGGAAAAGAAATCAATTAATTAATTAATTAGCACGAATTTGAGACAATTTTAATTTTACTTTTTTAATGATTTTTAATCTGCGCGGATTTGGGACCGCGTGGATTTGCCACCATTTTAATTTCATTTTTTATTAATTTTTTATTAATTTTTTATTAATTTTTATTAATTTTTATTAATTTTTTATTAATTTTTATTAATTTTTTATTAATTTTTTATTAATTTTTTATTAATTTTTAATTCAGCGCGGATTTGGGACTGCGCGGATTTGAAACTTTGAAAATTTCGCGCAAATTTGATCCGCGCAAATTTGACCTGGGCTGAAGTTCAGATATATTTTATAAGAAAATACATAAAAAACCTTTTAATTTAGGATTTATTAAGTTTTAGATATGATTTCAAATTTCAATCATAGACAAAAGTAAATAAACATGTTTTTTTATACTTTGGTAAAATAGATAAATATAGACAATAAATCAAATCAATTGAAAAGTGATTTGACTATTCTTATCAGTTCATTATAAAAGACTCCAAAAAGGTTCCACAGCCAACGGTCTTTAAGAATTATCCATTCAAAAAAATTAAACAGATGAATTCTTGTTTGGGGTGTGGAAATTTCAGGATAAGATGAAGGCAGTGGAGCTGAATTTGCCACAAGAATGAGAATCAAGCAAAACAGAATCATCATACTTATCTCTACTAAAAAAATAAAATAATATAGAAAAAAAAAAAGTTTAGTTATATAATTTTTAAGTTATCAAAATTAAAGCTCACTTGAATTCATGTTGAGTTGAACGTTTTCAAAAGTTCAGCATACTGATGATGAACTAAAATGCATTTATTGCATTTGAATATAGAGATTAAATCATGATTTTAATGTGATAAGTCAGATAAGGCAAATCTGTGTTTTGCTTATTTTATTCAGTTATAATAGCATTTTATAGAACAAAATTATAATTAATGTAAATCTACATGAGAATCACTTAAGAAATGGACCTGCAAGAAGTCTTACAAATGCAACAATAAGATTAACAACAAATAAAACAGGAGCTTCTATCCAGCCAAAAATGGTATCAATAAATGATTTCTTTTTCTGCAAGTCAGGATGATCTCCATCAGTTTCAAATGCAAGTGTTAACAATGCACCAATAAATAACAGAAAAGCAATTTTGTAGATGAAATGCATTTTGAAGAGTTTTTCAATAGTCTTGAAGAAAAAATCTCATAAATGTGTGCAAATTGTGAGAAGTAAGAAATACTTACTGAAATTACAGCCCTGGAAGTTAATATTGAACATATTTGGTTTGTTGGAATGCATTTAATGTCATTTTAAATTCTGCGTCACAGTGTGGCTCATTCATTGTTTCGTATAAATAGAATGACATCTCTTCTATCTTCCTACAGCTGCAATTTGATGTCTTATACTGTATATATATATATATATGTATATGCAGTCAATGTCAAAGGAAAGTTTGACTGTTGGTTGTAAATCAATTGTAGGTTTTTGTATTGCAGTCATTAGAAGGAAAGTTATATTAAAATTTTGAAACGTTTAGTTATTTTTTTTTCCTGTAGAGAAAGTTTAAACAGAGATATCAAAGTAATTTTTTAAATTTTTAATAAGATGTATACATATATTTATTTTTTTATTTTGTATTGTGTTGTGTGTTTATTTGTATTCTCTTTATTTTCCAAAGATTGAGTAAAATGCTGAAAATTGCATTATATCAAAAGTTCACATTATGGTACGGTACCTCATTTTAATCGTTAAGTTGTGTCGAAAAATCATTGTTTTCTAGCCAAAAAATGTGCATGCCATTGTTAACAAACGAAAACGCTTGTAAAATGATACAAATTTTTTATTTTTATTTGCTTTTTTTCATTGATGCGCATATTTTTGGCCAATGAAACAATGATTTTTTACACTCAGTTCGACCATAATATATAATTCTAAACAATGCACGTCTCAGTTAATGATATTTCATCCAACCTTGAGAACGCTGGGGTATTGTTGATGTGTTGTTGTCGTTGTTGATATTATTAGAGATGTCTGTCTGGGCTTAAGAAATAATGCAGCCAAGCCGAGTACAGCAAACCAGGGGCAGCTCAAATCCAATCACGTAACCCTACTTCTGCAACATTGTTGAAAGAATTTAGTGACATTTGGAACATTACAGCAACTTTCTCGTGTTACCTGAGTAGCTGCGTTAAAAAAAATCGTGTTTTAAATTTTTAATGTTCATTTTTTAAAATTCGTTTTATGAAAATTGTATTATTCTTTAGCTGGAGCGTTTTAAAAATCTAGTTTTATAGTTTGCCGCAACTTATGAATGGCGTTGCGAATTGTTGTTCAGTCATTGACAACCATTTTGTTGATAGCGAGGTTGATAAGAGTTTCTCGAAGTCGAATCAAATCCGACAAGATAAAATGGGATGTGATGGCGGCACTATACCAAAACGCGACGAACTAGTGAAGACTAAAAAAAGACCGGAACAAGTCGACAAAGACGCGGAAAATGTCGCCAAATGGAAGCACTGCGCTCTTAGTCAGGAAATACTAAGACAGCCCGTAGTGTCGTGCGAATTGGGCAGGTAAAAATCAAAATACCAATGATCATTGCAAAATATAACAAATCTTTTTATTTATCCCTAAATTCTAGATTATACAACAAAGATGCCGTCATCGAACATTTGCTCGACAAAACCCAAACTCCCGAATTGGCCAAACACGTCCGCAATTTGAAGGTGAAGATGGAATTAAAATGAAAAACGATTACCAGAGATAGTAATCTATATTTTTTTAAATTTAAAATAGGATGTAGTTGAGCTTAAATTGACTGAGAATCCAGCTTACGAGAAGATTAGTAATCATAAAGGCGATAAATACATGGATCATCAAATGGCGCCTTTTATATGTCCAATTGTCAATATGGAAATGAATGGAAAATATAAATTTTGTTATTTACGTCGATGTGGATGCGTTTTGTCGGAGAGAGCATTCAAATTGGTTAAATCTGAAACCTGTCACAAAGTAATTTAATGTTTTTTTTGTTTTTTTTTTTAAATTTAAGGAGTTTTTGATTTTTTGATTTTTTTTTAGTGTGGGAAACCGTATAATGAAGATGACATTATTACGTTGAATGGAACTGATGACGAGGTGGTGCTTTTGCGTCGTAAAATGGATGCGAGTCGCGAAAAAGCTAAATTATTAAAAGTACTACGAGTTTAGATGTTTAAAAATAATTTTTTATATGAAATTTATAATTTTATTTTGAATATAGAAAGCGAAAAAACATCGATTGAACTATGGAGATGCGTCATCTGCAACTGAAACCGGTCAACCGATCAAGAAAAAGATGAAGGAATCGATAATTATTGCTAACATCGATAATAAACCGAAGAATGGTAAATAAAAAATTAAAAATTTTAATTATTTATTGCCTCGTTCGGATAGAATGTTGGTGCTACGTTTTCTAAGCTTTTTTTATTATAAATTTTCGGCATTCTGATCGAACTCGTTTTATCCGGCATTCCGCTGTTTCCGGGGTTAATATTTATTTTTTATTAAATCCTCGTTTTAGGCGCCTCTTCCGTCGATTTGAAGAGCATCGCTAAGGATAAAACCAAGAGCGAGGCGTACAAGTCTCTGTTTACATCTCACGGATCGCATAAAAATCAACCGAAAGCGCATTGGATCACGTATAATCCATTGTACAATTAAATTGCATTTTTGGGACTTGGGAGTTAAACAAACTTTTATTATTACTTATAAGAGTACAAATAAATTTAACTTTTTTCAATTTTAATGTTATCCAAATCGCGAATTCCATCTTTGTCAACGATTCGTACTTTGAATGCGGTTAGATTGACCACGAATCGTTTTTGCAGTTCCACAGCGCATTTTCGAACTAAATCGTAAGCTTCCTCCACGGTCATGTCTGCAATTTGAATGGAAATGTTTAGAATGTTTGATTAAATGACATTGAAATTTGTTTGTACTTGATCGATAATAACGATCCAAGACACTCAAAGTGAAATATGATGAAAATCCATGAGCTGCGTATGGGACTTTGACGAGTGTTGCCAAGTAGTCCAGAAAGAAGAGTTCGCCTCCAGTTTCTTCATCGTAACCAGCGAGCAATATGTTGGTATTGTATGGTGTCTGGAAATATAAAAATTGTTTCAGATGTAAGGCGCTATTTTGTAAAACTGTAAAACGACATTGGTTATTGTGGATTTTAACTGGATTTTTGTATGTTAAATATTTTACGGTTTAATTATCGACTTTTATGCTGAATTTTTGTATAAAAAGGGCGATTTATGTGCCTTTTTACATTTTATCATCAAGGTAGTGAAGGACCATATATCATCGGGTAAAAATCGAGAATTTTTGGACCAAATCTTAACTCTTTTTTATCAATTCGACTTATACGCGATTCATGAAAAATTATTTTCATGAACAATTTATTTTTATATGAAATTTATACGTAACGTGAGTTGTATGTGCAGGCACATCATTACGTTGAATAGGCTATAAAAGCATGATACGATATACACAAGTGGATTATCCACTAATAATTCAAATTACCATGTATACTCGCGTATAAGCCCTTCCCCCAACTTTTGACGTCAAAATCGGATTAAAATCTTTTGGCCTGTAAACATCATTTATCACTCGTATATAGAGTAATTGCGTGTAAAAATAATTTTTTTTTGTGTCTCGTGTATAAGCCCCTTCCCTAAAAATGGGCAAAGATTTCGTCTAAAATTTTCGTACTTATGCGCGAGTATATACGGTACTGTGCGCCAAAATGGAAGTATTCATGCAGATGTGCATGAGCGATTTTTTAAGTTTTTAAAGGATCAACGCAGCAGTTAAATTGACCCAAGATCCTACTTTCGACTTATACACGGGCCAAAGAATTTTGACCCCTGTGAAGTTGTGAAAGTTGGATTTGACGCAGGGACGGATGATATACAGTATTACACCGAAAACAGCGGCATGCAGGATAACGGCAAGTTCGACCAGGGGGTCAAAAAACACCGCGACATCAGGTTCGCCGAATCGCAGCCGCAGCTGCATTGACACGGGATACCATATGTATCATTTATATCACCGTATATACATTCGAACGGTAGTGATGTTTTCCAAGTTTGTAAAATAAAATAAAAATTAAATAAATTTTTAAAAAAAATAAGGGCTAGAAATTACCACAGAGTCAAAATCTATTCTAACTCGTTTTATCCAGCAAGCCGCTGTTTCAGGGTAATGTGTTTTTTTTAATTTTAATTTTTGCATCAAAATGGTGAATTTTGTGCTCTTTTAAGTTAAAACGTGAATTTCGTGAACAAAATTTGTTAATAGCAAATTCAGCAAAGCAGATTTCATTTCTCAACCAAAGAAATTCGACAATTGATGTCTAAAACGATGTTAAATTTACCCGGCTTCGAAGATAATCAGCTAAATTACGTCGAGTAAAATGGGCAGCAGCTTTAGGAGTCAATCCATAACCTATAAACACGTTCGTATTAATTACGTATTCATTTACATTTTCAATTTTTAACCATTTCTCATTTTATATAATTGGATATTCTTGGAAATATACTCCGCAAATTGCACAGTATCGCCTTCCTCGCCGCAAACGAGCATCAAAAGTTTTTCACTAAGTTTGTATTGTTTATCTTCATCTAAATATTAAAATAGAAAGAAAATTTCAATTAGTTCAGAGCATGAGATTGCGGTTTTTGACATCGGACCGATCATTCTTTTACCTGTTTTTATAACAACTATACTGCTGATGCTTGTTGTATCAGATGCCACAATTACAAAACCATCGAACTGAATAGCTAAAATACATTCCATGATTGAAAAATCCCTTAGAAAGTCGTTTTTACGTGAATATAAACGAGCTGATATAAACAAAACTCGTATAGTTCTTCCCGTCGTGCAGCGCCAAAGTGAGGCTTACATTAACCAAGAATGTGATTCGTTGAAAATTCTAAATATATAAAATATTTTGCGTTTAACTCAATTCATTTATTACAATTATTAAAATAATCAAGTGTATATATTATACATAATATAAATTTTAAAAAATTTTGTTAAAAATTTAATGAAAAGTGATTTTTCCTCGAAACTTGTCGACATGCGCAAAAAGGTCACGTTTGACTTTGAAACCTCCATGGATTAGTCATCTTAAAGAACGTAGGTGAGTATTTCACGTGCTAAATTCCCCGCAACCACAGGTAGTTTTTGTGTTTAAACCAGCGTTAAAATGATCAGCCATTACTAGTAACTTTGACACAAAGTTTGAAAAATGCCCGAATGACGTAACTGAACTTGATTTAAGTGTTTAAAACGGCTAAACCTGTCGTTCGATGCTAATGCCGGTATAGAAATAATATTGAAATGAACTATAAGCATCACGATAACCATTTTCACGCTGTTTGGCGTATTGTTAAAAGCCGAAAATTATCATTTAATTAATTACACTTTTAATTAAGGTCACAGTTAATGATTCATCAACTGCGCGAATTAATAAATAAATAAAATGAAAAAATGATTATCATTTAAAAAATTAACAGTTATTTTTTTGAAACAAAAAAAAAGGAAAAGAAAATGGCCAAAAAAAAATTGGGACACAAGAAGCGTGTGATGTTGGCAATTTAATGTAATGATTGGAAGTTAAGTGAAATTTCCCATTCGGAATTGGATATAATGGACGAGGGGGCCCAGGGCCCCATGAAAAAAAAAATTTTGTATTAAAATTTTTTTATTTTTTTTT
>JH431802.1:132138-165567 GCA_000239455.1 Strigamia maritima
TNTTTTTTTTTTTAAATTTGTTGTTTTTTTTTTTTGTGGAAAATTTTTCTCGGAATAATGTTAAAAATTAAAAAAATGAAATTTTGAACTATTTTTTGTTTGTAGTTCGGAAAGATTCAAAGATAATGCCCCACGTGATTGGGATATCGCCAATATCAGCCTTGCAACAAGTTGCCGCAGTACCAATGGTTGGACAAACGTCTAAAATGGTTGTGTCTTCTGCTAATATGAAAGAGGTAAATTTTTTAATGTTTTATTACATTTACTCTAGTTACATGCACACGCTTTTCTGGAAAATGACGTCATTATTTCTCAAGTGGAAAAGTAAGAAATGGACTATTCACTCTAGTTTCCACTTTTCCACTTGATAAATGATGACGTCATTTTCCAGAAAAGCGTGTTCTTGTAACTGTTTTGACGTTTGATTTTTGTATTAAGTAATTATTTGATGGAAAGAGTGATGAAAGTTATGATTTGGTTGTGTGAATCTTGTGTTTTGGTGTTTTTTTTTTGTGACTGATATTGAAATGGAAAAATATGACTTTAATTAATTTTTAAGTGAATTTACCACAAGTGGTGGTAACAACTTTTAATACGTTTATATCAGGACTGGTATAATATGAGTTTTAAAAAATTTTCCAAAGTTTAGTTGGCAGGAATTTTTTTATGAAATATACCAATTACTGAAATTTAATGACAAAACACGTGTAAAAAGCAGGGTTGACCAAAATACATGTATTTTAAAATATAATCTATTTAAATATGTATTTTAAAATACATTTTGTGTTTTTAGTTTGTATTTTGGGCAAACTGAAGAGCAATGTATTGCAAATACAATTGTATTTTACCATTATATTGCAAATACTTTTGGAAATACAAAATAGATATTTTAAAATACATAATACATATTTTAAAATACAAAATAAATATTTTAAAATACAAAATACATATTTTAAAATACAAAATACATATTTTAAAATACAAAATACATATTTTAAAATACAAAAAACATATTTGAAACCAAAATACATATCTTAAAACACAAAATACATATTTTAAAATACAAAAACACAAAATACATATTTTAAAATACAAAAAACTCAAATGATTCAAAGTACAATTGTATTTCAAATACTTATTTCAAATACTTATTTCAAATACTTATTTCAAATACAAATATTTTGTATTTTGTAATTTGTATTCTAATTTTTAGGTTGGAAGTACAAATACTTGTATTTTGTATTTTGTATTTCGGAGCTCATGTGCAAATAAAGTATTTGAAATACTATTGTATTTTAAATCATTTGAGGATTTTGTATTTTGTAATTTGTATTTTCAACCCAAGTAATTTGGTCAACCCTGGTAAAAAGTAAATTTTTCGAAACACATTTTAATGGTATAAAACTTATTTAGTTTAATATCACGTGTGATTATTCTGTGTATATGATTGTTTAATTGTTTTGTGCTTATAAAACCATAAAAAAAAAAAATTTGATTTACAATTCCAATCTCATCCACGGAATCTTGAGCTTAATTTTTTACTTCTGTATTGGATAATTTCTGCAAATGATTAGTATCACTCATTCACTCGTCCAGTTATCATGGAAACGAAGTTTCATCGTAGGCTTTGGTTTCCCCGACAGAGGGAGAAGGACACTAATTATTAAGCAGTAATTATTCCATTTAAGAAAAGTAAAAAAAAAAAAAAAAAAATTAGCTCAAGATTTTCTAGATGGAAGTATACAAAATTCTTTAAAATGTCGTTAGCCAATAGGCACTTTTAATTTCAAAACTGACCACCGAGAAAATTATATCGTCGCTGTACTGTTAAACACTAAACAGCCTACCGGGTGAATTCTTGCGAATTCTCGAATTCTTGTCAATCCGGAACGCAATTCGGATCATGTCAAGTGTTGATTGATTTGACAAATAGCCAATAGGGCAAAACATGGTGAATTAGCATTGTTTGTATGGTCAGCCAACTACAATCTAAAAAATAGTGCTTTAAAATATTCGTTAAATGGTGTTCGTTAAACCGTGGTTCTACTGAATTTAAAACTGTCAAAATTTGATTTGTTGACGATTAAAAATTTGCTTAAGAAATTTCAATAGTGATCAACTGTATGATCAAAAATATTTACTGTACTCCCCGAATTTTAATATTCGGCCGAATATTTGGCCGACCGATAATTAAATTGAATTGAATCGTCCGAATATTGAATCGACCAAATATTGAATTTTAATATTCGGCCGAATATTTGGCCGACCGATAATTAAATTGAATTGAATCGTCCGAATATTGAATCGACCAAATATTGAATTTTAATATTCGGCCGAATATTGAATTTTAATATTCGACCGAATATTGAAGTTTAGAATTTTAATATTCGACCGAATATTGAAGTTTAGAATTTTAATATTCGACCGAATATTGAAGTTTAGAATTTTAATATTCGACCGAATATTGAAGTTTAGAATTTTAATATTCGACCGAATATTGAAGTTTAGAATTTTAATATTCGACCGAATATTGAAGTTTAGAATTTTAATATTCGACCGAATATTGAAGTTTAGAATTTTAATATTCGACCGAATATTTGAAGTTTAGAATTTTAATATTCGACCGAATATTGAAGTTTAGAATTTTAATATTCGACCGAATATTGAAGTTTAGAATTTTAATATTCGACCGAATATTGAAGTTTAGAATTTTAATATTCGACCGAATATTGAATTTTAATATTCGAATATCCGAATATTGAATCGACCAAATATTGAATTTTAATATTGAATTTTAATATTCGAATATTCGAATATTCGAATATTGAATCGACCAAATATTGAATTTTAATATTCGAATATCCGAATATTGAATTTTAATATTCGACCGAATATTGAATTTTAATATTCGACCGAATATTGAATTTTGAATTTTAATATTCGACCGAATATTGAATTTTAATATGGTGGCAGTCATTTTGTCCGGACCTCGGGGCGGACTTAGATCGAACCTGACTCGGACATATGTCCAGTGTCCAGACCGCAGGGCTTTTTTAGCATTGCTGGGGATACGATGGGTCTGGGTCTAGCATATGTGTCCAGACTGTACTCATTTTATCCGGCACCCTGGTCAGACTCACTATTATCCGGCATGCCGTTGTTTTTGGAGGGAATATGGTAATTTTTAATATTTCAATATTTTTGACATTTATCAAAATCCATACAAAAATTCCCGACTTTTGTTAAAACTAGCTCATTACCCGTTACCACGTAACTTAAAGTACTTATACAAACCCAAGCCATACACTTGGAATCCCTTTAATCACATCTCAGTTTGCAAATAACCCGTGGAAAATGTCCCAGTTCACCATAACCCGTGGAAAGAAACCTGGTGGGAAAAAAAAAAAAGACTTTAACCAACAATACACACACAAAAATACTAATCCACATTAAACTAAACTTTTTTTTTTTTTTTATTTTATTTTTCTAGATATCAATCCAAACGGCATTCATCAAAACCGAAGCATCAATCACCGCATCGCAACCAACAACAGTAACAAACACTTGGTGCTCGACCAAACCCATCGTTTCGACGCAACCAACAGTCTTCGTCGTGACTACCCCAATAATGTCGTCATCCTTCTTCCCATCATCATCATCCAGCGCTATCACCATCCCGACAATGTCGTCTCTTCCTAGAATGGCCACGATGTCGTGCAGCCTGGCGACAACGACGCAAACATCGAAAGCGAACGACACGTGTTCGAGTCAGGATCCGACCAGTACGGAATTCGATCCGATCCGGGCGTTGGAATGGAAAGACGGTATCGCGACGCTACCCGGAAGCAACCTGATGTTTCGGCTCGGAGAGTTCGGTACGCTGGAAGTGGTCAAGGAGAGCGAGTTGACAAATACTAACAAGAATATTAACAACAGTTGTAATAAGAATAATGTTAAGAGTAGCGTTAGGAGTAATGATAGTAATAATAATAATTGTGCGGGGCAAACGGTGACTAATGGAGGTACCGCTAAATGTGCAGTTGTTGACGGGAGTGCCGCGGATGATGTGAAAATCTCATTGTCGCCTGCCATTATCACGCAGATTGTGACGCAGTCGAAGCTCAATCCTGATGCCAAGACCATTTTGGTGGCTTCGAATAATTCCGGTGAGTAGTAGAGATATGGAAATATGGAATTTTGTTTAATTTAGTTAAAATTTTTTTTTTTTTTTTTTTTTTTTTTTTAGATTTTAGTTAAATTATTTTTTTTATGTGAGTGCACTATTTATATTTAAAAATTATATTTTTCTATAGTTTTATACTTAAAAATTATATTTTTATTGTTAAAGTGCACTTTTTCCATCTAAAAATTATATTATTATTATTACTGTTAAAGTGCACTTTTTTTTACCTAAAAAGTACATTTTTACAGTAAAAGTGCATTTTTTTTTCTATCTAAAAATTATATTTTTCCCTATTTAGTGCACTTTTTATATTTAAAACTTACATTTTTACTATTAAAGAGGACTTTTTCCACCTAAAAATTACATTTTTACTGTTAAAGTGCACTTTTTTCACCTAAAAATTATATTTTTCCATGTTTAATGCACTTTTTTTTAGTGTTTTTATTGTTAAAATGCACTTTTTCCCACCTAAAAATTGCGGTTTTTGTGTTAAAATTTACTTTTTACACATAAATTACACGTTTCAATTTTTTTTCTTTTTTTTTTTCAAACTGAAAGTTGGTTTTTTAAATGTTTTTTTTTTTTTACTTAAAAATAACATTTTTTCATTTTTTCATTTTTTCCCCATTTTTTAAAATAAAAGTTTTTGTTTTTCCACCTACTAATTGAGTTTTGCCATCTTAAAAGTGCATTTTCTCCATTTAAAAATGACATTTTTCCATGTTTAAGTGCACTTTAAAATTGTATATTTGCATAATATTCCACCCCAGAAATGTATTTTGTAACCTAATGGCATTTTGGTATCTTGAAGTAGTTTGATTTTATACCTAACTTTTTGTTAGTGCTACTTGAAATTAAATACCTGATCTACTTTTAGTTAAAGTTTGCGCACCTTAGAATTGATTTCTAGAAGAAATTTAAATTTTTTTCATCTCAAAACTGACTTTTTCTACATGAAATAATAATTTTTGCATACACTTTTTCTCATTTGAAACAACTGTCTATCATTTCTTGGATTATCCTAATGTCTCCACATGAAATTATAAAATTTTGTTATTATTTTTTTCTTATAGGTTCAAGGACCAAATTGCCGTATGCTGTTCAAAACAAGATCGAGGAAGTAACTTGCTGCGAAACATGCGGATGCTACGGACTTGTAGTGGACTTCATAGCGAACGGAAGGTTTTGCGGACACGCGTAAGTCCCAATTTGTTGATGATGAATGACGAGTTTTTAACATTGATTTGCTATTAAATTAGGTGTTCGAATAAGAAAGAGAAGGAAAGCGAAAGCAAACAGAAGAGGATTGTTAAGAGGAAATTGGAAGATGGCAAAGAAGACATTGGGCCCGATGTATGCAAAATTAGTTTTTTTTTAAACGCATTTTTTACATTAATTAAAATATTTTATTTTTTGTGCTTAGCCGAAGAAAATAAAAGACAAAGTTAATGGAAATAAAGGAAAGGAGAAAGAAGAGGATATGAAATCACCACTAGGTTGAACATTATTAGTGACTTACCGTAAAACTTCGCATTAGAACTCATGGGCTTATATGCGTATTTAAAAGTCCAGGGTTAAAAATCGACCGGTTGACTTTTTTTCGAGGTCAAAAATGGCGGTTTTTTCGATTATAAGCTCTGGATTCTAATGCTGGGTTTTACGGTAAGCTTTAGCGTACGCGTTAACGTGCATTTGTCATGCGCTAAAGCACAGGGTTGACCAAAATACTTGGGTTGAAAATACAAATTACAAAATACAAAATACTCAAATGATTTAAAATATAATTGCATTTCAAATACTTTATTTACGCCTGAGCTTCGAGTACCTAAAAATTAGAATACAAATTACAAAATACAAGTAGTTTGTATATCCAAATACAAAATATTTGTATTTGAAATATGTATTTGAAATACAATTGTATTTTGAATCATTTGAGTATTTTGTATTTTAAAATATGTATTTTGTATTTTAAAATATGTATTTTGTGTTTTAAAATATGTATTTTGTGTTTTAAAATATGTATTTTGTGTTTTAAAATTATGTATTTTGTGTTTTAAAATTATGTATTTTGTGTTTTAAAATATGTATTTTGTGTTTTTAAAAGTATTTGCAATATATTGTTAGCAATAAGGGTAAAATACAATTATATTTGCAATACATTGCTCTTCAGTTTGCCCAAAATACAAAATAAAAACACAAAATGTATTTTAAAATACATATTTAAATACATTGTATTTTAAAATACATGTATTTTGGTCAACCCTGCTAAAGCAGCGCTAAAATTTTGCAATGCATGGTAACTCTGTTGCGTCTCTGATGCGCGCAAGCCAAAGCGCTGTGCTTTTCAGCACGTTATCGTATGTGGGGATTGAAGTTGAAACTTTAGCGCGCTGGCTAAGCATGTGAGACCAGTGCTTTGACACACGAGTTTTAACGCGTGCACGGAAATTAGGGTTTAGTGTTTTCTTTGGTAAAGATAAAATTAATTACCGTACTTTTGTGTATATAAACATTGCAGCGAAGAATTTCAAGGGTTTCTCATGGCTTACCTACTTAGACCAGGAAAAGGCAATTGCAGCACCGATCAAACTTTTCAAAAATGTATGAAATAATGTTTATTATTTTATTTATCAAATTATTTTTATAATTTTTTTTTAATTAGCGTTTTCCCTTAAACCCGAAAAATGGATTCCGTCCGGGCATGAAACTAGAGGGCATTGACCCTAAACATCCTTCCATGTTCTGCGTGCTGAGCGTAGCCGAAGTGCGCGGATATCGAATGCGACTTCATTTCGACGGATATTCGGAATGCTACGATTTCTATGTGAATGCTGACTCGGTCGAAATTTTTCCTGTCGGTTGGTGCGAGAAAATGGGACACAAACTACACTTGCCAAAAGGGGTCTCCAATTCGGCATTTTTCTGGCCAAGTTACTTGAAGTTGGCCAAAGCTCAGGCAGCTCCTAAACACTTGTTTACTGCAAAACTCACTAATGTAATGGCAATTTTAATGTTTTTGATGTAGTTTTATTGTTTATAGTTTTAATGGGTTTTTGGTGTGTTTTTTTCTAGTTTTATTGGGTTTTTGATGTGTTTTTTATGATTTTTGTGGGTTTTTTAAATGGATTTTGTTGCGTTTTAGTTGGTTTTGATGGGTTTTAGTGGATTTTTAATAGATATTGATGTGTTTTTTATGTGTTTTGATGTGTTTTTGACGGTTTTAATTGGTTTTTATGATTTTACTTGGTTTTTTTTAATGGTTTTTAATGGATTTTTGATGTGTTTCATTATTGTGGTTTTTTGGTGTTTTTTGATGTTTGATGTGTTCGGGTTGTTTTAGAGCATTACACCGCATGGTTTTCGTATTGGAATGAAACTTGAAGCCGTCGACAAGAAAAACACGTCTTTGGTATGCGTTGCCACGGTGACTGATGTGATGGATCTGCGATTTCTCGTTCATTTCGATGGTTGGGATGATATTTACGATTATTGGGCGGATCCACTGTCTCCGTATATTCATCCTGTTGGATGGTGTCAAGAACATGGTCACATTTTAACGCCACCTAATAGTAAGTTTTGGTTTTCTGATTTTGTGGGATTTTTGTTGGTAATTTGATTATATTTTAGATTATAGGGATCCGGAGAATTTTACATGGGAGTCTTATTTAGTTGAAACTAAGTCACAAGCCGTGCCTGTACGAGCGTTCAAACAGGTTTGTAATTTCACTTTTTTTTAACCAAATTTTTATTTCTTTAACTTAAACTTTATAAAATTTGACCAAAACTTCAGAAAATTTGACCAGAACTTCAGAAAATTTGACCAGAACTTCAGAAAATTTGACCAAAACTTTAGAAAATTTCACCAAAAATTTTTTTTTCGGCCAAAATTTCACTTTTTCGACTAAAACTTCACTTTTTCGACTAAAGCTTCACTTTTTCGACTAAAATTTCACTTTTTCGACTAAAACTTCACTTTTTCGACTAAAGCTTCACTTTTTCCGACTAAAACTGAACTTTTTCGACTAAAACTTCACTTTTTCGACTAAAGCTTCACTTTTTCCAACTAAAACTTAACTTTTTTCGGTCAAAACTTAGCTTTTCGGTCAAAACGTAACTTTTTTCGACCAATACTTCACTTTATTTGGCCAAAACTTCAATTTTTTAGAAAAAATCCATTTTCTGGTTAAAAAAAATTCATTTTCTGGTTAAAAAAAATTCATTTTCTGGTTAAAAAAAATTCATTTTTTTGAAAAAAAAATAATTAAAAAAAATAAAAAATAATAATAAATTTAAAATTTTAATTTTTGAATCATTTTGAAACACACAGCATCCGCCACACGGTTTCAAAGCAGGAATGAAACTAGAAGTCATCGACAAACGCAACCCAGCTTTAATCCGAGTGTCAACCGTCGCCGAAGTCAACACACATCAGATCAAAATCCACTTCGACGGCTGGTCCGATCAATACGGCTACTGGGTAGACGACGACTCCCCCGACGTCCACCCGCCCGGATGGTGTGCCAAAACCGGTCATCCGCTCGAACCTGCAATAACTCCCGCCGACTTGGTAGTTGTGCCCGGTCAAGGCTGCCCTACGCCAGGCTGCAAGGGCAGAGGCCATATCAAAGGACCAAAATACATTACTCATCACAGGTGACCAATGAACCCTGAAACTGACCCTCAAAACTATAAACAAAACAAAAAAATTATTTTTTTTCTTGTTTTAGTGCATTTGGTTGTCCATACTCGCCTATTAATCTGAACAAGGAAACGGCGCTGCAGGATCGAATTGGTGGGTACAAGGAGTCGTCACAATACGAAGTGAAGAAGATTTCCGTGGTGGATCCGTCATTGCCACCTGCAGGGTAAATTTGAGTTTATTTTGAAGGGAGTTTTGGGTTTACTAAGTGTAATTTAATTGGAATTTTAGGAAATGTCCTACACCTGGTTGTGATGGAACGGGTCATGTGACTGGGAAATATACAATGCATCATCGTTTATCCGGGTGTCCATTGGCGGAGAAGAATGTTCAGAAGGATGGGGTACCGAAGCCTGGAAGAGGAAGGAGAAAGTAAGTGTACTGTTTTTAGGATGTTTTTGCCACTAAAGTATGTCGAAAATGTATATTATTGTGTTTAAAGGAAGCATAAATTAGTATTATTCTATCTAAAATAAGCATTATTGTGCCTAAAATAAGCATTATTGTGCCTAAAATAAGCATTATTGTGCCTAAAATAAGCATTATTGTGCCTAAAATAAGCATTATTGTGCCTAAAATAAGCATTATTGTGCCTAAAATAAGCATTATTGTGCCTAAAATAAGCATTATTGTGCATAAAATAAGCATTATTGTGCCTAAAATAAGCATTATTGTGCCTAAAATAAGCATTATTGTGCATAAAATAAGCATTATTGTGCCTAAAATGAGCATTAAGCAGCATTATTGTGCCTAAAATGAGCATTAAGCAACATTATTGCTAAAATGAGCATTAAGCAACATTATTGTGCCTAAAATGAGCATTAAGCAACATTTTTGTGCCTAAAATGAGCATTAAGCAACATTATTGTGCCTAAAATGAGCATTAAGCAACATTTTTGTGCATAAAATGAGCATTATTTTGCCTAAATTGAGAATCATTGTCTAAAATGCACATTTTTACATTTAAATATGAAATATGGGAAAAGTTGATTTTCTAATTGGGAATTTGTAATTAATGACTTTTTTGTATTTTACAGACTTAAGCTTGATGACAATGACTCCACCAAGAGTCAAGTTAAAATTGACAGTATGTAGCGAAATATCTTTGATTTTGTAATTCATTTATTGATTGTTTTTTTTTTGTAGATTCAGAAAGTGAAAATTCGTCAGTTTCAAATTCTGATTTGCAAAATTCAGTGCATCAGTCTGTGTTTCTGCCTCCACTTGTACCTCAGCAGTGCGAGATGCCTCTCTGTTGGGAAGAGCATGCTAAATTGATTCCATCTCTTGAACAAATTCAAGCTAGTGCCGTGGCCAATTGGAATATTGGTCAAGTGAATGAATTTGTCAAATCTCTTCCTGGTTGCGAAGATCATGCTAAAGTTTTCTATGATGAGGTAGGTTTTTGTGATGGGATAATGGCTAAGCAACTGAGGCGACACATGGCTTGAGCATATTGCAGATAAAAGCGCGTTAGTACGAAAAAGAAATTGATTTTGGTACTAAAAGGCACTTTATGCACCAAAAAAGTCAATTTTTTGTATTTTATTGTTGGGGGGGTCTGAAAAAGACTATCTCGGGTCTGAAAAAGACTACCTCGGGTCTGAAAAAGACTACCTCGGGTCTGAAAAAGACTACCTCGGGTCTGAAAAAGACTATCTCGGGTCTGAAAAAGACTACCTCGGGTCTGAAAAAGACTATCTCGGGTCTGAAAAAGACTATCTCGGGTCTGAAAAAGACTACCTTGGGTCTGAAAAAGACTACCTTGTGTCTGAAAAAGACTATCTTGGGTCTGAAAAAGACTATCTTGGGTCTGAAAAAGATTATCTTGGGTCTGAAAAAGACTATCCTGGGTCTGAAAAAGACTATCTTGCAGTAAATACATATTTTTGAACACTAAAAGTGCATTTTAGATGTTTTTTGGAAACAATTTCTAAATAGTTACTTATGCGAATCCCTTGTCTCGCCCCTGCTTCATTGCTTTCAAAGCAAAATACTATAATGAATTTTTTTTTCATTTTGTAGCAAATAGATGGCGAAGCGTTTCTTCTGCTCAATCAAACTGATATTGTAAAATTAATGAATGTCAAATTGGGTCCAGCTTTGAAAATCTACAACAGTATTCTACTCTTCAGAAAAACGATTACAAGCTGAAAACTTGATCTCACCGAGATTTGTCATTGGAAATCTTTATTTTTGTCCGTTTTTTTAAATTTATACACGTATTTTTTTAAATTTTTCAACATCTTCAAGTTAATCTACGCATGGTGACCGATTTGACACCAAAAGTCATGTTTCATGTAATAATTTCTAATTTTCGATGTAAATTGGTCGGGTTTTTTGCATTTTATCGATAAAATGGTTTGCTCATATCTGCCGTTTTATTGATTGAATGTGGAAAGCCAAATAATCTACTTAGTGCTCAAGAAGAATTAATTTCAATATTTTTTTTATTTGTTTAATTATCACTTTTTCTAGTCTGTAAAGCATAATTATTTGCACCCTAATGTACTTTATTTATATTTAGTTTTAATTTAAAAAAAAAATTAAATATATATATATATATATATACATATAAAACGAATATTTTTGCTGAATCATTTAATTCAATACTACCTACAGTCAGACTGATTATATTAATCAAAATGGTAAATATTTAATTTAAAAAAAAAAATATTAAATTTTGGTAAATAAATAATTTAGCATTTAGTTATTGACAGTTAGTTTTACTTGTAACCTATAGATTAAATGATTTGATTAGCATTTTTGTTTGTAAATAACTGCTGAAATACGGTGATGTAAATACTCTTGAAAATCGTGTTTCTGTTATTTATTTATTTTTAATTTTGAAAATCCCAATAAAAATTACATTTGCAACTATAGCTTGTCTCTTTATTGAATAAAAAATGTAATTAAAAATTTAATCAAAATCATATTGAGATATCTATTTATTTATTTATTATTTATTTATTTAGTTACACAGCAACAGTCATTTCTTTTATGACAAATGACGCCACGAATGTGCTTCCAGGCCACTCAATACTGATTGGAGCGTTTTAAATTGTTACAACTTTGAAAAAATTTTGTCGTTGGTTGAGATTTTATGACGAAATAGAACTTCCTGGATACCAAAACGACTTCCGTCAATAGAGTCAAAACATAGCGATTAAGGATACGAGCGACAAATAATCAGAGACGTGGCTGTGAACATAAAAGTTTCTTCTTTGTTTTACATCTGCGTTAAAAATTCTTGGTCTGCCAAGCAAGTACCGTAAGTATATTTTTACTGTAAAATTTTCTTACGGTAATTTATAAATACAAAGTCTGCTTGAATCAAAATCTTGAATTGACCCATGAAGTTGTTAGCTTTTGCTTTAACATTGATAAAAATGAATTAATTTTAACTTTTTTTTTTTTGTTTTTTTTGGGAGGGCAATTTAAAAAAAAAAAAAAATTGTTGGAAAAATATGTCCATTCATAGATCATTGTCCACTCATGCACTCATCACATGACTCACATTGAATGAATTGTTTGTTGTTATGGTTTTTTGTTTGCTAGTAACCTATTGACAGATTTTAAATCTTGAAACTTAAAAAAACGTTTTTATATATCCAATAAAATACACATATGCAACAAACTCTTAAATGTGCAAACAGCCTAAAGATAAAGAATACATGAAAAATAAATTAATGCAAGGCACTTGAAGTTGACAGGTGATAAATTATCAACAACAAAAAATTGTAACGGTAAACATGTGCAATCTGTTCCTTTTGTCCTGTTATTGCACTCTTTTTGTCCTACTTCCAGATGTATTGATTTTTTTCATCTTTTTCATAGAAATAGTAACAATATATTGAATGTGGTATGTTGACCTGTGCGAAGAAGAATTCAATTTTGCTGATTGAATGAAGAAACCAATATTCAATTTAATAATATGACGGACCCAAGGATGAATCGATACATACAACTGGACCAACTTGGCGATGGTACCTACGGTAGTGTTGTTCTTGGACAAAGGGTTGATACGGGAGAACGCGTTGCTATTAAAAGGTATTGTGTTTATCAATCGTTAAGGCGATGTACGGCCAAATGAAAAATGTTGTAACAATTTAGCGAAGTCAATTTTTACTTTTTGTAAAACTGGGTTCTCACTTGGGCTTATACTACAGTAAAACTTGTGTGGTCTAGACATAAAACGAGCTCCAAAATTGTGTCCAGTCAGGAAAGGGTCCAGCCCCAGAGGGCTAATTACTGGAGATTAATTAAAAATAACTTTATTTGCTGTCAGGGACTACTGCTTCTTGCAGTTTTGCTCTGGGGAACTTTTTCCCCTTTAATTAACCATTTATATCTTTCCCATTTCCTGGGTTCTATGCAGCAATCCATGTCAAAGATTGCCAAAGATCGAGTTTTGTTAATTGATGAGGTAAACCAGAGTACTTGGAGAAAACCCATAGACTAGGGCTGTCAGTATCGGGATTCTCGATCTCGAATATATCGGGAAATTCGATGCTATTTAGGCATCAAATTTTGATACAAAATAAACTTAATATTGAACAGTATCGAGGTATCACAATAGTTAGAATTAATGGGTATCAAGTATCGAAAATGCAGTGAATCAAGTATCGAGTATCGAAAATGCAGTGAATCAAGTATCGAAAATGCAGTGAATCAAGTATCGAGTATCGAAAATGCAGTGAATCAAGTATCGAGTATTGAAAATGCAGTGAATCAAGTATCGAGTATCGAAAATGCAGTGAATCAAGTATCGAGTATCGAAAATGCAGTGAATCAAGTATCGAGTATTGAAAATGCAGTGAATCAAGTATCGAGTATTGAAAATGCAGTGAATCAAGTAACTGATACCAATTAATAAAATAAATTTAATTTAATTGACAATTTCGTTGACAATTTTGACACACTTGTGTGTCAATAAGCAATCTGCTATTTGCATACAATGTAAGTCAACATTAAAAACAACTGGACGTACTACATTAGGAATTCATAAACATCTGAAGGCTCTTTTCAGTATCGAATATCAGAATTGAAAGAAATTACAAGAATCTCGAATATCGGGATTTCAAATAAACACAAGTATCAGCAGTAGGGCTGTCAGTATCGTGCAGTTCTTTAGTTCCCGATACTCGATACTGCTGATACTTGTGTTTATTTGAAATCCCGATATTCGACTCTCTTGTAATTTCTGATTTATTTTCAATTCTGATACTCGATACTGAAAACTAAAATTCCGATACTCGATACCGATTCTGATACTGATTTAAAAACTAAAATAAAATTTTTTTTTACACAATTTATCTCTGAAAATATGTCCTCAAAATACATAATTGACTTTTTTTTTAAAACAAACATTTGATCAACAAACTTAGATTTTTCTTTGGAAATAAATTTGGAATGTTGTTTCTTTGAATGTTGCATCATTTACTAAGTTTACAAGAACACGCTTTTCTGGAAAATGACGTCATCATTTATCAAGTGAAAAAATGGAAAGTAGAGCTTTTCCACTTGAGAAATAATGACATCATTTTCCAGAAAAGCGTGTGCATGTAACTAGAGTAAATGTCACTTCTTTCAACGTTGTGGCAATGTTGCATGCAATGCTGCCAATAAAACAGTGCAGCAATGTTAGAAGAAGTGTCATTTGGAACATCGCAAATGTTATTTCCAAACATTGCAGCAACATTGCAGCAACGTTTGATGTTACGTGGGCACTGTCACTACTTAGAAGCGAACAATCACATAACCTGTGAACTGCCTTATTGCTTACTGTTACTGCTAGTTTGAACACAAATATGCTCAAAATAGTCATTTCGTTGTTGTGAACAAAATAATGGCATGCTGATGCTGTGGTAGACTTTTATTAATTGCATGCTTTAGAGCACCTACCTATTTTATTCAGCTTTCTGGAACTGTACAAAAAGAGCAGACTATTGATATTTGGTAATTGTTGTTGGTTAAAAAGAGAACCAAAGTTATTAATAAAATATATTTTTTTAGTTGATTTTTATTTTGGGGTAAATTAGGGTTATTTCAACTTTTTTTATTTATGTACAGTGACTTTTTTTATTGATTATTTTGACCCTAAAATATGACTGACATAAAGTAAACTGACTCAAAATGAGGTAGCCCATTGAGAAAGTATTGATTTTTTTCTTCTTCAATTATTACAAAACATGGGGTTTTTAATGAGTCCAAGTTATGGGAATTGGCACCTAGTGGAATTGACAAGTTACAGTTAACATATTGGTCAACTATATCGATTTTTATTTTATTATTTTTGTCTGGGCATATAACAATAATGGACTTGCAGATCTATACAAACACGTATTTTTTGTAAGATTGTTCATGAATACAGATGTAATAGTTTAAGTTAGTGACGTGCAGGGTAGGTCCCACTAATCATTTTTGGCTAGTTGTTCCGCTAGCACTATTTAGAAGAAATCATAATGACTAGTTAATCCGCTAGCACTAAATAATGCTATTTTCCGCTATTTTTTTGCTATTTTCCAAATAATCACCAAAATCAGGCAAAATGTATTTAAAATCATAAAAACATCATTTAAAATATAAATATAAATATAAAGCCCAAAGACAAATGATGCGCATTAAAGTCTCCTACAACGAGGTAAAGGGCTGGAAACTGATGGAAGAGATCCGCTCTGTTCGGGCAGTTATTACTTTCTAATTGGATGATAAACGGTGTGTTTTTATGCGCCGAGTTGTCACATAATTAGGAATAAAAATGCCGTTGTAATCATCCGCATTGGTGGTAACCACATGGCTTTTGACCATTAGGTTGGTCTATTTATGTCTTATTATATGTTTCGCATGTCAACAGTACCTACAGAGTATATCTCATTCTATCTGCTATTGATGTATCATAACCACAAAATTAAGGGTCATTGGCCATTTTAGGGGGTTTTTAGCTGCCTGGGGGACTTTTTTACCCCGTTTTTATGTCTCAAAATCAATTAACACAATCGATTTACTCATTCAACAATAGCCATTTATCATATTACAAACCCGCCCTTGATGATTTTTTCGATCGAGGCGCCCTCTAATTGTAAAATTTATACAATTCAACACAATGCGCATGATGCACTACTATAACTGCCATTTTTTCGCATTTTTTTTGATGTTTTAAGATTTTATTTTTAAATTTATTTTTATAATTTTTAACACAATTTAATTTCAATCAATTTTTAGCAATTTTTCTGCATTGCACTGATGATTGAGCCTCATTTGCACTGCATTACACAAACTCATCGAGTCATGAATCGATACCAAATTATTGCCAAAATTGGGGACGGCACGTATGGCCAGGTGCTACTTGGTAATCACAACTCGACAGGTGAAAAGGTTGCTATTAAAAGGTAGGACGGGCGAGACAGGGTTGGGTTTGTTTGCTTTCTATACATTTATTTTGCCAGTGTTTGTTTGCTTTGTCGTGAAAGGTCACTAGGCCATGGGTCAATTTGAGTCCGGATTTTATTTATATATAACTTATATTACAAAAAAAAAAATTCTGACGTCATTAGGTTTTGTTTTGGTTATTAAATTTTTAATGCATATAAATAAAAATAATAATATAGACCTTCTAACGTTGTCAATTTATTTTTATTTAATTTTTTGTTTATTATAAAAAATATATTTGGTGACATTTCACGATTGCAGAGTGAGATTATATAAAAGAAGTTCCTTGTAGAAATTGATCAATGTGGATCAATAAGAAAACATTCTTGTTTTTTTGTTTTTATTTTTTATTTTTTTTTTTTTGGTTATGTAATGGTTTGATTTTTATTTGTTTAATTTTACAGGATGAAGCGGAAATATTATTCGTGGGACGAATGCATGAATTTGAGAGAAGTGAAGGTAATTTTAGTTATAACTTATAAATTATTTTTATTTGCCTAATGAAAAAGTGTTTTAATATTAATACACACACTCTAAATCCTATTTTGAAATCAACAGAAGTAACTCCCATTGGCCAGGGTTGACACACTAGTCAGTCGAGACTAGTTGAAAATTATTTTTTCCATTAGTTGGTCTGCTAGCGCTAGTTGCTAATAGCTATTTACACTATAAAAATAGTTGGTCCACTACCGCTAGAATCAGCGATTTCCCATTAGATTTCCGCTATACTTCATTCACGGAATCTTGAGCTAAAATTTTTTACTTCTGTATTGGATAATTTCTGCTAACTGATCCGTATAATTCTCCAGTTGTCATGGAAACAAAGTCTCATATTGGTCCTGAATTTCCATGACAGAGGGAGAGGAATACGAATTATTAAACGGTAATTATTCCATTTAGAAGTAAAAAAATTTAGCTCAAGATTCCGTGAATGGATTTTTTTATAGATATCCACTAGTTTTTAAAAATCTTGAATTTCAATGTAGATGTTGAATATTAACTTAAAGGTCAAGTGCAATCTAAAATTTAATTTTAATATGTGAAAGAGTGTTAACAATAACATGTATTTTATTTTTTAAATATTTTATTGTTGAATATTTATTATTTTATAAACAAAACAATGTCTAGTTGGCTCACCTTGTTTGTCATGCAATGCATCATGGTCTGATTGTTAACAAAATAACCATCTGAGCATGCGCATATTCATGCGCATACTCAGAGTTGAAATTCGATCAAACCTGAGAACTAGTTCTGGATCATTTGAATTTTAGGATTGGGAACGTCATTTGATCATGATGCTTTGTATTGTGGAGAAGGTATATTGGAATTGTTATATAATACTAAGTATGCAACAATAAAATATTTAAAAAAATGAAATATATGTTATTGTTAACACTCTTTCACACATTAAAATTAAATTTTAGACTGCACTTGACTTTTAATATTCAACATCTACATTGAAATTCAATATTTTTAATTTTAATTTTTTTAAATAATACTGGGCCCAGACATGCAGCAATTTCGCATTTCCTGTCTGGCGTTTTCGCCCTGCGATTCGCATCAGAAAACGCTTCTGCTACAGCAGACTAGGCATGAATCGAGAAACAATTGTTTCTTGAATAGTTATAACGTCATTTATTGTTCAAAATGATGTCGTAACTGAGCAATTAGAACACGTGATAAAATACTCGTATCTCATTGGATGCGATTTGTATTGCCAGGCAAAAAGTACACAATGGCTGTACTTTATACAAAAGTAGAATGTTCTGCACGCGACGGAAGTGACATTTTGTTTGCATGCGCAGAGGTAGCAGCAATCGGTCGTGATGCGAAATTGCTGCATGTCTGCTCCCAGCATAAATGTCACTGCAATGTCACATTTATGATACACAGTAGGCGGGTTTGAAAATGATTTTGCACTGAACGACCAGTGCAACTGATAGTGTAAATGTCAAGTTGCACGACTGACTTTTCGAGTTAAAATGTTGCATATGCATTTACACTGCAATTTACACTGGAATTTACACATAATTCACACAAATATGGCTGCCGTAATAAACAAACAAGCTGTACGGAGCAGTTGTTTTTCAGCAAGCACATCATTCTTGCCTGCTTTTCTTTTACAACAAAAGTAACATTAGATAGTAACAAATAGTAACAATAGTAACAATTTTGAGAATCATGCACATTGTTACTACTTACATTCGAAGCGAGGATTCAAGATGGCGGCAAATATAACACTTTAAACGTCAAATTCTGTTGCACGTGCATTTGCACGACGAAAATAGGTCGTTTCCGTTTAAGATGGTTGAACGACGTTTACACGAATTAATTCGTGTAGACAACGTGCAAATTAAAATTTAAACGAGTGTAAACGTGGTTACACTCGTTTAAATGACTTTTCGAACCCGCCTACTGTATCATAAACATGACATTGCAGTGACTTTTACTTTTAAATCGCACAAAATTGTATTTATTTAAAGAGATGATTATGTACTGCAAAACCAAATAGCGGAAATTTGTTCTGCTATTCACGCTAATATATCGGGAAATCCGCTAGTGCTAGCGGTCGGCGAAATAGCCAGCGGCGCTAGTACTACCGATAGCATGGTCAGCCCTGCCATTGGTTGAGAAGTGCGTTGTACTGAAAGCATATATTATATAGTAACTCATTTCAATCCTATAGTAACTCATTTTAATCCTATAGTAACTCATTTTAATCCTATAGTAACTCATTTTAATCCTATAGTAACTCATTTTAATCCTATAGTAACTCATTTTAATCCTATAGTAACTCATTTTAATTCTTTAGTAACTATAAGTCTATAATACTTGTATACAATAAACTAGAATGTGGTCCAAAAGTTTGAACCACCCAAAATAACAAGAAAAGTAAATGCAGTTGAATAGTAATTGCTTGATCCTCTTTTCAATGGTGATATCAAAACAATCATCAGATGATCGCAACAATGACTTTTACACTGTACCTTAAAAACTGTTGAGGTTAGACAAAAACTTCCAATTAGAAAGTTATAGAGAATCATTTGTTTACTACAATATCATTAAACAAAGTATGTTAATGGGAGCTTAATTTGAGAAAAATAGAAAAATTAGTACAATGCACTTCTCAGCCAATGAAAGTGAATTAAAAATGAAGTATAGTAAAGGTTTTCTGGGTAATGCACAAAGTCAGAATTAAAGTCTGCCTGCATATCTCTATAGTCCATATTGGATTGGCTGGGACTTTTCACGCAACAATGTATCCCAAAGCGGGCGGGGTCACATCAGCAAATGGTGAAATATGTATATGACAACATCAAAATGGCGTTAACAAAATGGCAAAAACAATCCAAACTATTTAGATACAACATTTTGTCTCTGTTCGTATTCTTATTATTGGGGACGAACATAAACTATTTCGTACTGTGAATTTGATGGTTGTGTAAAAAGGTCCCAGCCAATCCGATATGGACTAAAAAGTTACACGGACAGACTATAGGGAGTGTGTGTTTCTTCTTAGCTGATATTTGCTGTATTATACTACATTTATTATTATAATCCTAATTAATAGAAAAGCATTAAGGTAACTTACTTGAGGGAGTGTTTATGTACAATCATGGTACATGGACATATAAAATGGGGCAATTCGTAAAGTACGTAACGCTCTCAGGAGGGTGGATGGAGTATTAGTGATGTGTTACCATGCGTTACAGGGGGGAGGGGGGGAGTAAGTTTAAAGGGTAGGTAACGCTTTGAAATTTGAAAAAAATTTGAAAAGATTTTGAGAAAATTGAAAAATTTGAAAAAATTTTGAGAAATTTGAAAAAAATTTGAAAAGATTTTGAGAAAATTGAAAAATTTGAAAAAATTGAAAAATTTGAAAAAATTGAAAAATTTGAAAAAATTTTGAGAAATTTGAAAAAATTTTGAGAAAAATTTGAAAAAATTTTGAGAAAATTTTGAAAAAATTTTGAGAAATTATTTTGAAAAACTTAAAAATATTACATTATGGGCAAGGGGAGGATGGGGTTAATTGATGTGTTACGGGTGGGTTACAAAGGGGGGGAAGGGCGGGGTCCAAAAACGGCGCAAGGGTGCACTGAGCTTTTACAGTAACCCTATTGTGAGACCTGAACGACTTGGTATTAGTTGGTTAGGTTCAATAGTCTTAATCTATATTAATGTAAAAGCTAGTATATGTAAAAAATAGTAAAGATTGTTTAAAATTATTATCTTTTGTCATTCATTGAATACAACAATGCAGTTAAACTACTGAGGAAGACCAGTGAATGGTTGAAAGCACTGTAGTGACCAGTTATTGGTCACCAGCACTGTTTTTGATGAAGAAATTTATTTAAAACTACCATATCATTATTGCCCTTTAGAAAACAATTTTTATAAATTAGAAAATTACAATTAGAAAATTGTACACAGCATCATTGTTTTCATCAATGTACCAACACACTCGTGATATTATCAGGCGAAAAGATTTGTGCTGACCTAATTGTTCTAACAATCACTCTTCGTACTCGGTATATTACTACTGATTATCTACTTTTGAGGATAAGTCAAGGAAGATGTTTCAACAATCACACTTTAATGCTAAGCCTCCTCTAGGACAAATGTTCCTGAAAAATAAAGTTCTGGAAGATTAATTGGAAAATAATTTTCCACTTAATAAATCAGGTGGCTCCACCTCTGATTGTAAGTTCTAGAACATTCAAAATGGCGATGCCCAGAACAAACATGCTGCCTCGTCCTTTTAGGTTAATATATTTTCTAAATTCGAAGCCCAAACATCTGTTACATTTCTTGTGAGATGTAACATTAATCATGACATTTTCAAAGAAATTCTGGTGAAAATAGGCAAATTTTGTATAAATTGAAGACTACTTACTGGACGGAAATTTGCGTTTGGCGTGGTCGCAAAAAGTGCATCCAGGTCGGCCACGATGAACGACACTCTCGGTCCAAATAAGTATTTGTCGAATTTTCACAAATTTTACTTATTTTCACTGGGATTTCTTTGTAAATGTCATGATTAATTTTACATCTCATAAGAAATGTAAAAAAACAGATGTTCGCGCTTCGAATGGAGAAGATATTTAGCTTAGAATTCGAATTGTCGATCTATCTTATTCTGCCGCCATGTTGGTTTGGAACGAATGTTCCTCTTTTAACAAATGTTCTAGCTAACAATTCAAGACAATACCGGTAATGTTCTAGAACTTTTAACTGGAAAATTAGTTTTCTAGAAAATTAAGTAATGGAGCCAACATTTTTCTAGAAAACAATTTTCCAGAACTTTATTTTCGTGGAACATTTGTCCTAGTGGAGGCCGAGCATTTGTGAATGCCAATGCAAAAACATAGTCCCTACTCTGTCATAAATCAACAGTTTTTTTAATGTGACTCAGATTCTTTTTTGTCAGTTAATGGCGTGTATGGCCATAGTATAGCCGCTTACACCGGTAAACTCTATTCTCTCTGTCTCTGTCATAAATCAAAACAATAGACACTTTGCGATTTCTCGTAGGAGATTTATTTCATTACGAGAATGGCATAAAACGATATTGTTAAAAATCTCGTTGACAAGATTTTTGAAAAATTTCGTTTTAACCTTCCAAGAGCCAATGATGTATACAATGTATACAATGTATATTATCACCACACTGGTGTAGGAAATTTTCCTTAAAAATTTTTTAAAAATTCTAATGCTTGGCTACTTTGTACTGTTCATAATAAAGAATTTTATAGTACAAATTTAAAAAATTTTAGTTAAAAATTCTACAAAATACAAGGCTTGCAAAATTCAGTCCCTGAATCTTTCCATGTTAAATTTTGGGCAGCTGCCCTGCAATTAGTCAAAGCGCTTCGGCTTAGAGCGCCACCACCATTTGTGGCAGGAAGTAAAAACAGTAATTTTGAATTTTCAGTTTAGATACAAATTCCAGTAAAGTTATGAATATATAAATTTTTGTTCAAACCTCTACTGGAAAATGAGATGTTTTGTAGATAACTTATTTATCATGTTTTAAATCTTGCAAATAGTTTTATTGCATTAAATATAGATGAATTAGACGAGTTTTGTGTAATTTTTGATAAAATTAATAAAAATTTTATCGAAATCAGAGTGAAATTTTTTGAAATTATTAAATGTAAGCGACATCTAGTGCCGATCACAACAACTAGTGCTAAAGCGCTACCATACAACAGCTTTATGCAATTATACAAATGTATACATTATTGGTTTGCCATGTTCATTAGAATCATTGGCTCTTGGAAGGTTAAATTGTTGTAAATTTTTTGTCTCGTACGAGAAATCGCAAACTGTTTAATAATTATGTTCTTATGTTTGTTATGGTCCGATTTACGGCAACAACAGCGGACTATTTTTTCTACATTAGCATTCGCTATTGTTGTGCGCAGTTGTCGATGTGCAGTTCAATTTTAGCATAAAGATATCGGGCGGAGACTGTAGTATCAAATCACACTACCAATGGGTTGCGTTTCTACTACTTTCAATTTAACTCTCGTGATCTGTTACAGGTCCAACCGCAGTATAATGAACTCTAAGAACGGGCAAAATGTGGATCTTATAAAGAAATTAGCAATAAGCAAGTTCTTTATGCTGAGGGTTTTTTTTTTTTTATCTGTACATCAGAAACAAATATGTATTTATTTTGAACTGTTTTTTTCAGTCTTTAAAGAAATTAAGCCACGCCAATGTAATTAAACTGAAAGAAGTAATCCGTGAAAACAACACTCTTTACTTCGTATTCGAGTACATGAAAGAGAATCTATACCAATTGATGAAGGATCGCGACAAGATATTCGCCGAACCCGTTGTCCGCAACATTATTTATCAAATTCTTCAAGGCTTAGCATTCATGCATAAACATGGCTTCTTCCATCGGGACATGAAACCTGAAAACCTGTTGTGCATGGGACCTGATCTAATAAAAATAGCTGATTTTGGCCTAGCACGTGAGATTCGCTCTCGACCACCGTACACTGACTACGTCTCCACGAGATGGTAAAAACAAATATAATTAATAGACAGTTTGCGATTTCTCTTAACGAGATTTATTTCATTATGAGAATAGCAAAAAAACGAGATATTGTTAAAAAATCTCGTCCCTTTGTTTTAATGGTTTGACGAGATTTTTGAAAGATTTTGTTATACATTGTCATTAATTTTTTGTCTCGTAGGAGAAATCGCAAACTGTCTAATGTCATAAAAAAATAACAAAATACTTATTGTATAAATATAGCTTTGTAAAATCTTGGAAAAAAATCGGGCATATGAGCAGGGCTCTAGGCGGGTCCCCATTATGGTAGGATGAGGCTTCATGCTATGGAGGGCCAAATGCTATGAAGTGGGTCATCTAAGAAGGGCTCGCACTATGGCTCTATATAGATGACTTTGTGCCATACAAGACCCTAAGCTATTGATAACTTTCTCATCACCAAGGCTGATTTTCATTCATGCAGAAGTACACGATCTTTAAGATTTTATGCCATCGGTAGCAAGGTTGGCAAAATATAGCTATTGCAGCAAAGATCAAAACCCCTGAACGACGAACTTAAGGATTGTGGGTAGACAGCTTTAGTTTGTTACTTTTATTTACTCTTAAATTTGCAGAAGTATGGTAGAAACACATTCTACATACTATACTTCTGCTAATATATACAGAAAGTGAGGTGGCTGTTAGTTTGGGCACTATTGTTATAGAAATGTCTGCCTGATGGAGGAAACGGAGCTAAAAGCACTGCCACTTGCAACTATGACAATGAATGATGCTTTCAAGCACCGAAAGTTGTTTAGGTAAAGAACTAAGCCACTTCTTGGAACGACTGCTTCTCTGCCTGTAGCATGTACAGTAGGGGTATTCAAAAACTGTCGCATAAGTGCACAAATGCGTAAGTGTGAAAATGTGATTTCACACATGTGCATCGGAAGCCTCGTAGGCCTCAGTTATGTTTTGTGACTCACTCTTTAAGGTGTGAGTGCGAGTTGCCCATGTGAGTCACATAACATCACATGAGGCCTATGAGACTTCCGTATTTTCTTAAGTTACGTTACTTCCTACTTCAAAATCGATTTTGAAGTAAGAAGTAACGTAACTTAAGAAATTATGGCAACTAATGTCCTATTACAAACGGAATAAAATGAGAAATTGCGTGATTGGTCAATTTACATTTACTTTCTACAAACAGAGTGAACAAAATCATATGTTACTTTCCTTAAGTTACGTTAAATTTTTGAAAATTACGTTACGTTACGTCATGTTCAGTGTGAACTAAGCATTAGATTGCAGCTGTTACATCTACTATGGAGGTGGACTGCTGGTCTTTATAGGAATTTACAAGAGGATAGCAGTCTATCGATGTCTATCGAAGTCTAGCGAAGTAGCTTACAAGATGCTTCTCGTAGCAGTGCCAAACATCAATTGTCTCAACTTGCCTCTTGTATTTTTTTTAGCGCTCTCTATAATTTTTAATTCGTTTGGTGGACATGTCTACTTCCGGAGACCAATATTTTGCCGCCTGGTGGATGTGACCAGTGTGTGTTAGTGGTGCAAACCAACAGTAATCTGTCACAAATTATTGGATACAAGCCGGAAAAGTCCGTCAAACGGAAGGAAAAAAAACCCTGCCTATAATCCCAACCAATTCTGTGACGCCAATCCTCAAAATCGTTGTGCCATCTGCCGTGGATAAAATTTATATCTAAAGCTTCGCAGGCACTAGGCTGGCAAATTATTATATAGAATTAAGTTTTTTAGTGGCTCTATGCAATTGAGCTGGTGGGGCCTGTTGTTAATATGACTTACGGGCCCCTTCAATTTGAAATCAATCACTGGTCTGATAAAACGAAAGAAATTGAAACTAAACTCTATCCAACAATTAGTGCACGAAACTGAAAAGTGAACTTTTTTGCATTGTACTGGAAGTATATATTGTGGTATCTTATTTTAATCCTCTAGTCGACCTGAGCCGAAAATCATTGTTTCATGGCCAAAAAATGTGCGCAACAATACAAAAGCAATGATTTTTCGACTCTACTCAACCAGAGGATTAAAATAAGATATTACAATATATACTTCCAGTACAATCCGTAGGTCATTAACCAATGGGAGTTTTGTTAAATAAAGTTTAGTAGCCCAGGCTAATATTTTGACATAAATAGTAAATACAATTTTATTATTTTGATTGGTTGATTGATTGATTTATTGATTGATTTTTCATTTTTAGGTATCGGGCACCAGAAGTTCTTTTACGTTCAACAAATTACAGTTCTCCGATTGATTTATGGGCCGTTGGTTGTATCATGGCTGAACTTTACACGCTAAGACCGCTCTTTCCCGGAAGTTCGGAAATTGACGAAATCTTTAAAATTTGTTCGGTACTGGGTACTCCGGATAAAAAAGACTGGGCCGAGGGCTACCAGTTAGCTGCTGCAATGAACTTTAAGTTTCCTCAGTTTACGGAAACGTCGATGTCGCATATTGTGACTCAAGCAAGCAAAGAGGGCATCATCCTGATACGAGATATGCTTAGGTGGAATCCTAACAAGAGGCCCACAGCCGGTCAATCGCTACGTTACCCATACTTTCAAGTGGGAGACAAACTTGGATTGCAGCAGCCTATAATGGCTAATTTTGGTAATCGTGCATTGGTGGATCGGAGTAACGAGCCGAATAAACCCGTAACAGCACGGAAGAGATGGGGACATCAACAGACCAATGATGGGTCAGATGGCAAATTTAATAATGCAGAAAATGTAAAAAGTGATTCTGGGTAAGATTCAACATGGCTTTCTAATGTAACATACTCTGAAGACATTTTTTATACAATGAATATATTTGTAGTATAAAAACTGTCTAAAAAATTTGTGATCCTTGCAGTTCTCAAAAAAAAGCAACAGCAACTATAAACTCTATCAAACAATTCGTGCACGCAACTGAAAAGTGAACTTTTTTGCATGGTGCCAAAAAATGTGCGCAACAATACAAAAACCCAAACGTAAATATTTTTTTTAATATTTTACAAGCGTTTTTTGTTCGTTAACAATGGCACGCACATTTTTGGACTACAAAACAAAGATTTTTCGACTTAACTCAACTAGAGGATTAAAATAAGATATCACAATATATACTTTCAGTACAATGCATAGGTCATTAACCAATGGGAGTTTCGTGCACGAATTGATAGTTTAGTATATTTTGTAATTTTTTTGTTATTTTCTTTATTTGACTAGAACAAATGAAAACAAACCGAACTCGGACGGTCGAAGTTTAATGACTGCTAAAGAGCATTATTTAACTAAGGCCAGATACGTTGCTGGTAAGTAATTATACTCTATATCAGATGCTGGAATTCATTTTTACGCAACAATGTATTCCAAAGCCTGGTCACAATATCTCATCATCAAAGTGGTGTCAACAAAATGACGAAATAAATTATTTGGGTAGCCATTTTGTCTGATTTTGTTTGTTCCCATTGTAAAGCCTAGACTATAGACTAACTTATAGAGTTATGCGGACAGACTATGATAATTGCAAAAATAAATTTAATATTTATTTTTTTTTTATTTATAGGGCAAAGCACGAAAAATGTGACGAGCCGGCATCAAGATTGGAATGGGATGATCGATATGCGGGGTAACGTTACTAATAATGTGGGAGCCTATGTGCCTCGACTTACACAAATGCCAACAGATAAAGCATCAGTAAGTGGCAGCGCTAAGTCATCTGCGTCGGGTGTGGCTCTGCAAGCGAATGCTAGCGCCGGTCTCCATGGCAGAACTGATTGGGCCGCCAAGTGAGTTAATGAAATTTTAACATTTATCAATGGTAGAATCTTATTTTAATGAGATTTTATCTGTGAACAATTTGCTTAATGTATTTTTAGTTAATTTTTTTTCTTTTTTTTATTTGATAGGTATTTGAAGTAAAGAATCATTTTTGGATAATTTAGATGGAAAAGACAACTGGCTGGAACTAATCAGCCGTGAAAACTAAAAAGAGATCGATATTTAATATCAACTAATGACAGTGACATTCAAAGCACATATATAAAATGATTTATATTTTTATCAGTCGTTTCAAAAAATAATTTTTAAGCTATTATAATAAAATTCTATAAATTTAACTTGTTTTTGTTATGATTTCTGGTTTATTACAATCATTCAGCCGTGGCGCTATACGCCATTGCCGATCTTGTCTGCCATCTGGCGAACGTTTTCAAAATAAAAAACTTCCGGAAATTGATTAGGTTCAAAAGTCCATCTGTTGCTACTCAGGTCAAGGGCGCACTAGGCTGACGAGGCGAGTTAAACCATTTTTAAAACTTTAGCAATTAATTGATATATATAACGTGTCACTTGACTTTGAATTTTGTTATTCGCAGAACGACTTCACCAGTTTAATCAAAAATGACGTTGCAATCAATAAAATACAGAAAAGGCGATTTGCAAATCCTGGATCAATTATTGTTGCCATGGGAAAGTAAATATATTCGTATAGACAACACAGCTCAAGGATGGGCTGCAATCAAGACGATGCAAGTATGACTTGCACCTAATAAAAAATTTTTTTATTAAATAATTAATGTTATTAAATGTTTACAGGTTCGAGGTGCACCTGCGATTGCCATTGTTGGATGTTTGAGTTTGGTTTGCGAATTATACAACATGAAAATAGACTCAAAAGAAGAGTTAGAAACGTTTATAATTGATAAATTGAAGTATTTAGTGACCGCTCGACCAACAGCTGTAAATATGAGCTTAGCTGCTGAACAACTCACACTCTTAACGAAAAATTGGGTGTCAAATGATCAACTGAGTGCAGAAGATATCAAATTAAAGTGATTTTAATTTTGATTGAAAATTAATAATAATTCAATTTTTTTATCTTCAGGTTAATTGCCGAAATCGAAATAATGTTGGATAAAGATTTGGATGACAATCATGCTATTGGTGAATTTGGAGCTGACCACGTGATTCAAAACTGTCCATTACGTTCAGATATTAAAATTCTCACTCATTGCAACACTGGATCGTTAGCAACAGCTGGTTACGGGACGGCTTTGGGTTGATTTTTTTTTTTAAAATGAATTTAGACGGATTAATTTTTAATATTTTTTAAAAATATTTTTATAGGTGTTGTTCGAAGTCTTCATGCGAGGAATTGTTTAGCGCATGTTTATTGCACGGAAACGAGACCGTATAATCAAGGAGCAAGATTGACCGCGTATGAATTGTGTTATGATCAAATACCGTCGACTTTAATTTGTGATTCGATGGTGAGCGCTTTGATGAGTGAAAAAGGGATTTCTGCAGTTATTGTCGGTGCTGATCGGGTAGCTGCGAATGGAGATACTGCTAATAAAATTGGCACATACCAAGTATGGATTTAAATTTTTTTTTAGAATAAACTTTAAAAAATATGGATTAGAAAAATGCAAAATTAGCTTTATTTTCAAAACCATTTATTTTCAATAGACAGTTTGCGATTTCTCGTACGAGGCAAAAAATTAACGACAATGTGTAACAAGATTTTTCAAAAATCTCGTCAAACCATTAAAACAAAAGGACGATATCTCGTTTTTTGCCATTTTCGTAATGAAATAAATCTCGTAGAGAAATTGTGAATTCATATTAATTGTGCACTATGGACCTTTTTCCTTTTTACAGTATACTTAGTTCATGTTTTGATTTCTGTTGGCAGTCTCTGTTTGTTGTTCAAATGTGCTCCCGAAGGTTGGGTCTGCTAGATGAATTTTTCGATTATCGAAAGCCCTGTGATGGATTGGGATATTACCTTACCTTGATTTTGGTCTTTATTTTAATTACAGTGAAATTTTGGCTTTATTAGTGCATTTTTGGGATGCATTTCCGTGTTTATTGTATCCAATTTTAGACCTAAAATTGCATTTTTCAATGCTTTTATATTTTTTATTCACGAAGAATAGTAGAAATGTATACCGTATAATAATTAATTTTAAAAAACAAAAATTTTCAGTTAGCAATTGCTGCCAAACATCATGGATGCAAATTTTATGTTGCAGCTCCATGTACATCCATAGATTTTAACATTCCAAATGGCGACGCAATTCCAATAGAGGAACGACCGCCAACCGAAATGACATTCATTGGCAAAGTACCCATTGCAGCTCCAGGTGAGAATTTAATAATTGGAAAATTATTTATTTCTAAATGTTTTTTTTATTATTTATTTTTATACGATAGGCGTTAATTGTTGGAATCCTGCATTTGATGTGACACCTGCCAATCTGATCACAGGAGGAATCATAACTGAAAAAGGCATTTTCACACCGGAAGAATTGCGTGATAAAATACTTAATGTTAAAATTGAATGAAAATAATGTTTATTACAAAGATATAAATTATATACAAACTGTTTAACTGTATAAAGAAAGATTATTAAACAATTTCAAATTGCTGTTATAAATATAAATTCTCTTTGGTCGTGTGTGCAACCTAGCGAGCATTTTCTCAACTATGACTAAATCTCGCACCAGCTCGCACCAGGCTTTGTGTAAACGAACTAAACGAACGTTCTAATGATAAGTTTGTTGTATGCCAGTGGTTAAATCGCTTCAAACCTAAGCTGAGAGTGAGTAAAAACAATTCGGATCATTTTTTCACTGAGGTTATACAAAATAATAAATTAATTTTGTTATTTTTATCAGGTACGCTCCGTACTCGAATCTGGCTTAGATTCAACGACCATTTACTTTGATTTGAATTCTATAAACATGACATTACAATCTATTAAATACAAAGACGGGGAATTGCAAATCCTAGATCAGCAATTGCTCCCATTTGAGAGCAAGTACATTCGTATAGATGGCACCGAACAAGGTTGGTCTGCAATCAAGAACATGCAAGTACATCGGTTGTTAACATGAAAGAATTAAATTAAATGTTTAATTTATGTAATTTGTATGTTTACAGGTTCGAGGGGCACCTGCAATTGCTATCGTGGGATGTCTGAGTTTGGTCTGCGAGCTGTACAATGCAAAAATCGAATCCAAAGAAGATTTAGAAAAGTTTATCGTAGAAAAACTAAACTATTTAGTGAGTGCGCGACCCACAGCGATAAACATGGGTTTAGCGGCGAAACAACTCACGTTCCAAACTCAAAATTTAGTCTCAAATGAAGAGCTTACAGCAGAAGACATTAAAGTAAAGTGAGTATGCGTTACTGATTTTCAAGCAAATGAATGAGTTTAATCGCTCTAACTATGCTTGTAAATTCATGAAATCGCAACCATTTTGCATAATAACTCCTTAAATAACTAAAATTGTACATTTTGTTACAATAAATTACTAAAATTGTACATTTTGTTACAATAAATTACTAAAATTGTACATTTTGTTACAATAATTTACTAATATTGTACATTTTGTTACAATAAATTACTAAATTGTACATTTTGTTACAATAAATCGCTAAAATTATACATTTCGCTAAAATTATACATTTATACGCCTATAATTATCAATTTAGATTGTAAATTAGTCTTATTAATCCAAAAATTGTTGTTTTTTTGTTAGGATAATTGCTAATATCGAGTTAATGTTGGATAAAGACTTTGAAGATAATCGTGCGATTGGTGAATTTGGAGCTGATCACGTGATTAAAAATTGTCCACCACGTTCAGATATTAAAATTCTCACTCACTGCAACACTGGATCGTTGGCAACTGCTGGTTACGGAACGGCTTTAGGTGAATTTGTAGTTTTTGTTGGTTGAGAAAAAATAATTTTTAATTTCTGTGTAAATTTTTAGGTGTTATTCGAAGTCTTCATGCGAGAAATAATTTAGCGCACGTTTATTGCACTGAAACGAGACCGTATAATCAAGGCGCTAGATTGACTGCTTACGAATTAGGTCATGATAAAATACCATCGACTTTGATTTGTGATTCGATGGTGAGCGCTTTGATGCGACAGAAGGGGATTTCTGCCGTTATTGTCGGTGCTGACCGGATCGCTGCGAATGGAGATACGGCTAATAAAATTGGCACTTATCAAGTATGTAGCAAGTAATAAATGGAATAAGTGTAGAAATAAGTAAAAATGGACGTATGAAGTCTATTTTAATTGATAGTCATGGTATTTTTGTTGGTTTCAGTTTAGTTTGAAATGGAAAATTTTTTAAGAATGAAGTTTAGTTGGTTAAATCAGTCTTAAGTTTACATTATTTATTTATACGTCTAGAATATGCATTTTTGTACTTAAATCTCATTTTATTTTTATTTTTTTAAATAGAAAATACATTTTTAAAACTAAAATTTTCTATTTTTCATAAAATCTGCATTTTTGCATGTAAATTTTACAGTAATTACATAAAACATGCATTTTTGTATTTAAATTGTGCAATTATTGCATATATAATGTTTTTTTGAATATAATAGGATTTTATTTTTTAAATTTTTTCTGAAAATAGTATTTGTTTCTTAAAATTTTATTTTTCTACACATAAATTACGTTTATTCCTACTTTTATTTCTTTAGAGTGTATAGACTTCAAGTGACATCATTTGATAATGAAATTTCAATAATTTTCAGTTGGCAATTGCTGCCAAACACCACGGATGCAAATTTTACGTAGCAGCTCCTTGCACATCAATAGACTTAAACATTCCAAATGGCGGAGCAATCCCCATCGAAGAACGTCCACCATCCGAAATGGCCTACATCGGTGAAGTTCCCATTGCAGCTCCAGGTGAAAATGTTTTAAATAATAGACAGTTTGCTATTTCTTGTTTTTAAATCTCGTTAATAAAATGTCGTATTGTGTGCTTGCGATTTGTCACGAAACATGTTACATACGACACATAAATCAGCAGCAACAATTTTTAGCACAACTAAATACCTTATCACAAATTAAGGCTAAGTATTGGCCTTGTAGTTTCTGCAAGGTGTTTGACTGATAAAAAAACTGAGATATTGTATGCAGTGCCCATGCGCAAATCAAGTCGCACACACAACAATTTGAAACGAGATTTTTTAAAAATCTCAACCGAGACCTTTCAAACGAGAATACATGTGACGAGATTTTCAACGATAACAAGATATTGTTGAAAATCTCGTCACAAGTATTCTCGTATGAGAAAACTGTCTATTGAAATCCTTAACCACAGTGTCTATTCCCACAAAATTAAAATATTCACGAAATGTACAAAATTTATTTTGTGGGAATAGACGGCCTCTATAGGATTGGCTATTCCCACAATTGCAGGTTTGTGGTGGCGAGATAATTGTTGAGCGAGGTATTTGCGAGGTTTAGCCGGCGAGGTTTTGACAAGGAACTGTAAGATTGGCTATTCGCACAATTTTGTGGGAGTACTGTGTTATTTCCACAAAACTTTGTGGAAATCCAATAATTTTTATTTATTCTTGCATTGCCAGGTATCAATTGTTGGAATCCTGCATTTGACGTGACACCCGCCAGTCTGATAACCGGAGGAATCATAACTGAGAAAGGGATCTTCTTACCTGCGGAATTGAGTGACAAATTAAGAGAATTAGAAAATGTGAAAATTGAATGAAAAACAAATCCAATGTGAAAGTAACACATTTTGTAAAGTTAGTTCTGTGATGGAATATGAATTATAGAGCTGTATAAAAAATGTTGGATGGGGGGTTTGTGATTAGCTAGTTTATAGTTATACCACTAACCCTAATTGTGTTTATTGTTGATCAGCTTGGCAGGTTATGGTATTATATTTCTTTTCACTACTTCTCATTGCCACAGTTAATGTTGTTATTGTCTACGGAGAGGAAAAATGTATTTGGTTTCTTTTCCCATTTAAGCTTGCAGTGCCGAAAACAGGCATGGGCTGCATGAAAATAATAGGTGCATTCAATCTGTGCTTCTTAAAGGGAATTTATTTGTGTTTTGGCTAATTTGACTTCTTGTATATTGTAAAACAGTACCGGCAGGGGGAAGCCATTTGCCGAAATTAAAAAGCTAACTGTGAAATAGGTATTCGGACAAAATATCGAATGCCAAAATATCGAATTCCAAAATATCGAAAATTTCGAAAATTTCAAAAAAAGACAAAAAAAAAAATAACTAA
>JH431802.1:165587-177907 GCA_000239455.1 Strigamia maritima
TGGTTTTTATAATAAATTAAAGTTCATTTTGTTTTTGCTTTTTTTGAAATTTTCGAAATTTTTGATATTTTCGATATTTTGGAATTCGATATTTTGGAATTCGATAGTTTGTCCTATAACCGTAAAATAACAAGTTTTAATTTAGGCTGGATTTTGTGTGTTGTTTTCACACTAGCACAGTAAAGCAAGAACAAGGTGCATTAGTTTATTGTTGCCAATTAGAGTTGATCATGTAGTTGCGTTGCATGACCCGTTAACTGTCTTACTTCTTACTGTTATTTCCATACTGTAAGACTATTTAATACTTCAAGATTCGGGTGATTTTTTTTTACATATTTTCTATTAACTTGTATCTGTCACTAATTCTGTCATCGGAGTTGAACATGTGTGCCAAGTTTCAGTTATTTTGGTCCATTTTTAGCCTTTTCGGTTCATTGCAAGCCACAGATTTAGGGAATTAAAGAATTTGTTGGTATGGTTTTTTAAAGACGTTCGTTTTTTGTATAAACTCTGTTACCAAAACATTGCGAGAAACTCCCATTGGTTGGAGTTTGCTTGCACATTAATACAAAAAACCACCAAAAACTACCATATATGGTTATTTTTATGATCGTTTATGGTTATTTTTTGTTCAGTTTAAGTTCGTTTATTTTCGTTTATGTTAGTTTATGTCCTTTTATGATTCATTTTTTGAATTATTTTTTTAAGTGCATTAAAAAATTGCTGGGAAAAGGCTCTAGCCAATGGGAGTTTCTTGCAATGTTTTGGAAACCGAGTTTAGTCAAACTTGTGTGGCCCGTCCTATGTCTAGACTAGGTATGGGCCCAAAATTGTGCCCAGACTGTACGTAGCACGACAATTTTGGGCACAATTTTGGGCTCACATCTGATCTGCACATAGGACCGGCCACATTAAGGGCACTATATAGAACCGGACCACCAGACTGGACACAATTTTTAGGGCCATCCTATGCCCGGACTGCAAAAATTTGACTTTATTACTCTTGTTTCCTCATTCTCGCACTTAACCGTACCAAAAATGGAACAAGTGAGAATATAGAATTACGGGTTAAATTAACAGAAATTGCTATTAACTACGGAAAACTGTTAATTTACAAAAAGTTTGTTTTTCTAAGTATTTTTGCGTATTTTGTGATTACAGTTTTTTTAATGGAAAAAGTACTGGCAGCCCTACTGGTATTTTTATTTTACAGTCAAGATCTGGACTTGTAAAGAAGTGATGATGTCAAAGTAAAACATCAAAATTAATTTTTGAAGGCACAGATTAACGCCAACTAAAAATGATGATAGGATTTTGTGAGACTTGATATCACGTGTAATTTTCATACCTGTAGAATAGAAAATTTGTAGTTTTTGTTAGAATTAAAAGTTTCACAAATTTTGATATGGGCAGAGCGTAGCAATTTTTGGGGCCCATAAACGTGATTAGGTTTTAAATTACAACAAAACTGAATCAATAGACCACAATATGATTGTAATTTTTGGCTGATTGCATGTCGTGAACTTGGGAGCCTCAGTTTAGTTACGAGGCCCCACTTTTCAGTGTGTATACCACATACCTATAAATCCACTACTTCTCTACTAGATGGCGTTTTGTGCATCTTGGTAGCTTCAAGCAGTCGTGATGTATTTTTTCTTTTGATTAAATATTTTAATCGATTTTTTGTTTGGTGATTATTGATTGAATTATTTTTTCTTAAAAGATGATAATTTACATTTTAAAAAAAATCTTAATTTACTGTTTGCATTGCTAAATCAAATTTTAGTTTAGGCGTGTTCAAAAAATCATTGTTTTGTAGTCCAAAAATGTGCATGCCATTGTTAACAAATGAAAATACTTGTAAAATATTTTTAAAAAATTATTTACATTTGGGTTTTTGTATTGTTGCGCGCATTTTTTGGCTTCGAAACAATGAGTTTTCGACTCAGCTCGACTAGAGGATTAAAATAAGATACCACGATATATACTTTCAGTATAATGCAGAAAAGTTTACTTTTCAGTTTTGTGCACGAATTGTTGGGATAGAGTTTACAGTCACTTGATTTTCTTCGCATTTGGCAAGCAGAAGACATCATTACACAGTAGCTGTCATATAGTCATTTTGTGTATCGGTGAGATTTAGTGAAGGCTCTTTGGATAAATGCTGTAACAGAAACAATAACAGAAAGGCAACAACAAGGTGCAGTATGGGACAGAAATAAAGCATTAATGCTTGATTCCCACTTGACAGAAACAAAGCAGAAAAAAGTAGATTTCTGCCCAATTTTCTGAAAATTGAGCAGAAATCTAACTTTTTCTGTTGCTGCCCACTATTTTCTGCCTAATTAAAGGGATTATGCTTAGTTCCCACTTGGCAGAAACTCCGGCAGAAAATTTTGAGTGTAGAAAGCAGCAGTGTTTACAAATTGCCTTCCTTAGCTGGCATCCATTTTTAAATTCTACTTTTCTGCACTTTTTTGCCACTTTTCAGTTCACAGTTGGGAACCAACGACAGAAAAACATACGTTTCTCTCAAAGTTTTCTGCAGCAGAAAATTTTCTGTCTGATTTTCTGCCAAGTGGGAACCTAGCATAAGGATAATCGAAATCTGAAAATTGGGCAGAAATCTATCTTTTTCTGCTCTGTTTCTGCCAAGTGGGAATCAAGCATTAGGCAGTAGGTAGCCTATGAAAGCGACTATGTGGGCACATAAAAAGTTACTTGCAGAGTCAAAAATCAAATCAAATCAAATATAAACATCTATTTTTGCTTACCTTGGTTTTAAATGTCCAAAGTCATACACATTTCATTTTGTTCTTCATCGATGATATGCTGACAGGGTGCAATCCTAGCTTTGAAAATTTTAACTCTGAAGGGAAATCTGGAATTGCTGCAAAATTGAATAGTTTCGAACGTGCATAGATTCGAATTATGAGAAATTTAAAAAAAAATTGAGTTTGGACAAAGTCACCTCACCTGTCGAGGGAGTAGGTGTCAGGCTAGGGCGGATCGCCGCAGGCGTTAGGCTACTAAGGCTGAGGCAGACCGCTGCAGGCGTTAGGCTACTAAGGCCGAGGCAGATTGCTGCAGACGTTAGGCCACTAAGGCTGAGACAAACCACCGCAGGTGTTAGGCTACTAAAGCTGAGACAAACCACCGCAGGTGTTAGGCTACTAAGGCTGAGACAAACCACCGCAGGTGTTAGGCTACTAAGGCTGAGGCAGACCGCTGCAAGTTACTTTAAGTCTGTATCTCATGCACGCATTAACGTGCATTTTGTCATGCGCTAAAATCTTGCTATGCTTGAGAACTGTTGGGTACTGATGCGCACAAGCCAAAGCGCTGCGCTTTTCAGCACGTTATCATATGTGGGGATAAAGTTGAAACAATTCAACTTTAGCGCGCTGGCTAAGCACGTGAGACCAGATGGTGCTTTGCTGCTTTGACGCACGAGTTTTAACACACGTAGGCTTAAGGCTAGGGCAGCCCGCCACAGGCGTTAGGCTACCTACTGAGGCTATATAGGGCCCCGCCACAGGCGTAAAGCTAGGTTCACACTAGACGAATTAGCAGCTTGTGATTGGTTATTCGCAAGCTGCTAATTCTTTTCGTTGCGTTGCGTTACTTTTCTTCTAGTGTGACTCTAGCTTTAGGCTACCTACTGAGGCTATATAGGGCAGCCGCCACAGGCATTAGGCTACCTACTGAGGCTATATAGGGCACCCGCCACAGGCGTAATGCTAGGTTCACACTAGACGAATTAGCAGCTTGTGATTGGTTATTCGCAAGCTGCTAATTCCTTTCGTTGCGTTACTTTTCTTCTAGTGTGATTCTAGCTTTAGGCTACCTACTAAGGCTATATAGGGCAGCCCGCCACAGGCGTTAGGCTACTTACTGAGGTTACATAGGGTAGCTTGCCACAGGCCTTATTCAACCTGCCTACCTTAGGCGTTATGCTAGGGTGGATTTAATTCAATTTTAATTTTACGATTTTTGAAGTCATGCTATTTCAAAGCTCCTTGTGACCAAACAGGTGTGAGAATATAGATAACACTTTCAAGCCACATTTTTACAAACAAAAAATTAAATATAAATTTAGTTTTTAGCTTTAAAAAATAAGAAATGAAACCTCGTCATTTATTAATAAATATCTTGTTTTTAAGGTATATAAACATCGTGCTGCGCGAGTGGCACTTTCTCCATACTAAATAACTACTCAATGATGATTCAAGGAGAGAAATGCACATTTAACGAGAGAAACAAATGTATTAAGGGATTTATTGGTTTCACCCATTCTTCTCCTTTTTTTCTTTTTTTTTTATCAGCAAGAAAAAACTTTTGTGTTGATTAAAAGTGTAAATTTGCACATTCACCGAATGGCTGAGTTGAAATCGTAGGCGATAAAAACAATTGCAATATTGATCCATTTTTTTTCTCTCCTCTTCTTTCACCCCTCGTATATAGACCCGCAGAATTGATGTGCGGGAGAAATGTCATATTATTTGATGCTGGGGTGTGAAAAGGGAATCACATTTTTATTGGATTGCCCACACCCAAAGAATGAAATCACAACTTAAATAACTGCGCACTTGACTGCATCATTGCCATAACTTGGTGCTACTCGGGACTGTGAGGCCTGTAACCAAAGCGCTATAATTTTAGGAGTTTTCATGAGGAAGAAAAAGATGAATTTCAATTTATCTTTTTAAAGAGTGGTGAAAATACTTGGAAATTTATTTCATTGTGGTGATATAATTTACTGTTTAGAGTATCGTTTAAGTTTTTATTTTTTATATAATTTTCCTATGGTGAGTAAATGCAGGTCGATTTATGATTTTATTTTATTTGGAGATTTGGAATTAGTTGAAAAATTAAAGTAGAAAATTTATTTTTGCACATAATATGCAAATCGTTGCATATATTAAAATTTAACCATGCATTTTTAAACCTAAATAATGCAGTTTTGGACTCATACAGTCATACTTAAAGATATTTGAGCACTTAAAAAGACATTTACGCACCTAAAAAGACATTTGTGCACCTAAAAAGACATTTTTGCACCTAAAAAGACATTTTTGCACCTAAAAAGACATTTTTGCACCTAAAAAGACATTTTTGCACCTAAAAAGACATTTTTGCACCTAAAAAGACATTTTTGCACCTAAAAAGACATTTTTGCACCTAAAAAGACATTTTTGCACCTAAAAAGACATTTTTGCACCGGAATTCGAGGGCGGCGCTTATTCGACAAAATACAATATATATTTTAAAGAGTAGTACTGTACTTACACAATTCGTATATTATACTATGCATGCAACAGGTATACACAACACGAAAATTCATAAATGATAATGATGATGTCACATTTCATTCTACATTTTTTGCTGATTACAAATTCGCTGCAAAAAACATTAATTCACAATTTCCTAAGTAGAACTACCGAGCTCTAATCATTTGTGCCACGGTCCTCGGGATACATAATACGTAATCAAGTCAATAAATGTTAAAATTAATTTGTTTTAATGTAAATTGTAAACTTGGTGAGATATTTATTTAATTTACATTTGGTCATCTGGTGTAAATATTTTAAATTTTTCTTTTATTTCAGAATCGCCCGCTATGTTTTTTTCTTCTTTACCACACTTTCAATTTAACAACAGAGAGATTTAATTTGAAACACCCTTATGGCAGTAGTGGGCGATTGAAATTGTGCTTGGCAAAGAGGGCGAGGTCTTTTTTTCTTTTTTTTTCTCTTTCCCCAGTTCGGTTTTTCTATCCGCTGTATATTTTTTCCAGTACTGATTCCATTAGGTTTCGTTTTGGACTCAACTTGCCTCTTTCCATCCAATTACAGGCGTAGATGGCTTTTCCTCATTCTCTTTATGAACCCCTCTCTAATGCCCCCTTTCAGCAGCGAGGTCCAAGACCTCTTTTACAGCAGTTTGTAAAGTGGGGAATGTTGATAGAGATGATCGACTTAGATTTATCAGTTTGTCTAGACGCATTTTCCAAGAGGTCAGTTAAGTGAAACAAGTGTTGATGTTAAGACATACATGATGTTCAGAGAAAATTGAAATGACAAAAATCTTAATTAGACCTAAAATGGTAAGTTATGACAAACTTTAATGTCGATGGCTTATATACCGTATTCTCTCGGAAAGAACGGCATGCAGGATAATAGTAAATCAGACCAGGGTGCCGGAAAATTCGAATTTTCCGGCATGGCGGATAATTCGAGTCAAAAATAGTCACAAAATAGTCGCGTATACAAACGCGTGTATGTGCGCGCATTGTATTTAAGCTTGCTATTTCATTTCACTAATCACACTGATACATTGACACACTCGTAACAATCAATACCATAAAAATACTATAAAATGGACCTCCAAGTAAGTGAAAACGTTTCAGTCACACATTTGAAAAGAAACTTGATACTTTAAAACGTCTTGATGAGCTGAACGGAAACATTGCAGCAACTTCTAGTTTGATGCGATTTTTCGATTTTTACGGCACAATTCGACTTTTACGGCACTGATTCGATTTTTACGGCATGTCGTAAAAATGACCAGATGTCCGGTTTTCGAAACCTGATCAAACTCGGTTTTTTCAGCATGCCGTTCTTTCTGAAGGATTACGGTAAGTATTACGGCATTTCATTTTAATCCGTTTGTCGAACTGAGTCGAAAAATCATTAGGGGGATTCAGAAACTGTCGCATAAGTGTGCAAATGTGCACGGGAAGTCTTATGGGCCTTATGTTATGTTATTGTGACTCACTATGCGCACCTCTTGAGGTGTGAGTGTGAGTCGCCCATGTGAGCTGCATTGCATAACATAACATGAGGCTTCCGGTGCGCACGTGTGAAATCACATTTTCATACTTACGCATTGCGCATTTATGCAACAGTTTCTGAATACCTCTGTTGCTTTGTAGCTTAAAAATGGCGCAACAATACAAAAATTCAAATGAAAATTAAAATTTGTATTAACACAAGCGCTAGGGAATTTATCGAAGTAGGCTCAGGGGTGCCTTCATCGATAAACTAAGTCAGACCAGGGTGCGGGATAATTCGACTTTTCTGGCATTTTGTCTACTTGATTATTAATTGACCAGTTGTCTGCTCGTCAAAAACTGGTCAGATTCGTAATTACCGGCATGCTGTTGTTTAAGGGAATACGGTATATGCTGTGCGGTCCAGTCATCGCGGTCTGGACAGCTGTATTGTCCGGACAAATTCTTTCCTATGTCCCGGGTTCGGACATAATACAGTCTATGTTAATGGCACCTTTGTGGGCGTAATGCTCTGCGCATCAGACATTTTTCTGGGATCTGCTCATGTCTGGACCGCTCGGCATATCAGTGTAATCCGCCTCCCATTGGTCGAAATTTAACACTCTGAAACCATTGTTAACATTGCTCCACTTGCTCTAATTTATTGATTTTAAAAATTAAAAATTATTTATCTATATAAAACATTGTTGAACCGAAAAAAAAAATTTACCTAAAGTTTATTTACCTATAAGTTTGGAGTAACTCGGATTGGTCGTGGCTATCCAAGATGTCGGTTTCACGCGGTTTGACTGGGCCATCTATTTCTTTAAGATGGCGGTTTATTCAAAAATGACCTTTACTTTCATTAGTTACTGGCAGACATGTGACTTAGGGTATGAATACTTTCCTGCGATCAGTCCACTGATCCGAGTTACTCCAAACTTATAGGTAAATAGACTTTAGAACAGCACATTTGCACAAAATCTTGTCGTCGATGACGTCATAAAACATCACTTAGTGACAGTATTAATAAATTCTTACAATTGCCATAACGGCTGAACAATCCAAGTCCCGATTCAATGTTTAAACTTGTTTTTCACAATACTAGGGGTATTCAGAAACTGTTGCATAATGCTAGGTTCCCACTTGGCAGAAACTCAGACAGAAAATTTTCTGCTGTGCAGAAAAGTATGTTTTTCTGTCGTGTGTGGGACTGAAAAGTGAGCCAAAAAGTGCAGAAAAGTAGAATTTAAAAATGGCTGCTAGCTAAGGAAGACAATTTGTAAATACTGCTGCTTTCTACACTCAAAATTCTCTGCAGCAGAAAATTTTCTGTCGGAATTTCTGCCAAGTGGGAATCAAGCATAAGTGTGCAAATGAGTAAGTGTGAAAATGTGATTTCACACACACCGGAAGCCTCATAGGACTCATGTTATGGTATGTGACTCACATAGGCGACTCACACTGGCATCTCAAGAGGTGCGCATAGTGAGTCACAATAACATAACATGAGGCCTATGAGGCTTTCAGTGTGCATGTGTATGAAATCACATTTTCACACTCATGCTAGGTTCCCACTTGGCAGAAACTCAGACAAAAAAATTTCTGCTGCAGAAAATTTTGAGAGAAAAGTATGTTTTTCTGTCGTTGGTTCCCACCTGTGGACTGAAAAGTGGGCAAAAAAGTGGAGAAAAGTAGAATTTAAAAATGGATGCCAGCTTAGGAAGGCAATTTGTAAACACTGCTGCTTTCTACACTCAAAATTTTCTGCAGCAAAAAATTTTCTGTCGGAATTTCTGCTAAGTGGGAACCAAGCATTACGCATTTGCGCACTTCTGCGACAGTTTCTGAATACCCCAGACAGTTTTGATAAAAACAAAAAGGAAACTATTGTTGTAAATATTAAATTCGCGAAATGTGAAGTAATAATGAATGAATATCTTATTTTGTCAGTTTCGGTTTCTCTACATACCGTACTGTTAACTTTAATTCAATGCGCCAGTTCTGTCCCTTTTAGTCCCCCCTTTTCCATCTTTGTTTGAGAATTAAAATCTTTTTATGTGAATAGAGCGGCAGCCACACAGCAGTTTTTTCTAATTTTTTTATCTGGCAAAAAATGTGACTGTTGAAAGAGTTAATGGCGCATGGGTTTATTTTTTTGTCAATGGTCTGTGGGTTGACGAACGGATGAAGGGGGTAAAAAAAAAGATTACAAAAAGTATAATGCTGAGCATTCATTGAATCTAATCGAAGTAGCAATTAAACAAACCGCTGAGAGAACAATAATTGAGTTAATTGCACTGATTACAAGCGTTATGATTGCGGCGCTCTCACTAATTGCTTCCCCCCTTATCTTTTAATGACAAATGATAAACGTTGTCAGGCAAAACGCTTTTGTGGCAGTTTTAAATACTCGTGTCATCGTTTTAAATGATGAAATGAAAAGAAACATTTTTGTAAAATGATAAAATGCTAAATCAGGGATTTTTATTAATTTTTGTCTGATTTTTATTTTTTTGAGATTGAAATATAAATATATAAATATTAGATTTAGAATGGATGTATTTTAAGATAATTCCGTATTATTTGCAATAACTTTGCATTTAATTTCAATTGAGTCATGAATTATTAAGTTTTTTGTTTTTTTTTTTATCTCGTATGAAGGGATGAATTACTCTTTAGAGATTTTAAATACTACTTCAATTTTGCTATACATTTCCTAATGGTTTTATGCGCTATCAAAGAAATGAAAGGGAAGGAACACAAACATTCCCCTTTTGGCTACTTGAATTGAGGATTTTTTTTTGTCATTATTTTCAATGAAAAAAAAAAGAAGCGTCGTCTCGTGGCTGTCGTAAAACATGAAGTTAATTGTGCACAGCACATGAGAGAATTGAATTAAGTTCGTTTTCATATTTGGATTCAAATCAAAACATTCTATTTATACTATATTAAGTGGTCTGATTTTAGAATGCAAATCTGAAATTTAAAATTTATTTATTAGTTGCAGATAATACTTAAGAAATTCTAATTTTTTTTTTTTTAAATTTTTAACAAATTCTATTTTTAAAAAATGGTCAAATTCAATAAAAGCTCTAAAAAAAAAATTAATTTTAATGATAAAAGAACACAATGAAATTTTTAAATTTGTTATTTAATGATAATATCTACTTTTTTTGATGATTACAATGATTACAAAATGTTGAATTTTTTGAAAATTCTATTAAAAATACTTAATTTCTTGAATTGAAAGTTCAATAAAAATGCTTAATTTTTTGAAAAATCAAATAAAAATGCTTAATTTTTTGAAAAATCAAATAAAAATGCTTAATTTCTTGAAAATTCCAATGAATATGTTTAAGTTCTTAAAAATTCTAGTGGAAATTTTGAATTTCTTGAATATTCCAATGAAAATGTTGAATTTCTTGAATATTTCAATGAAAATGTTGAATCTCTTGTATATTTTAATAAAAATGTTGAATTTCTTGAATATTCCAATGAAAATGTTGAATTTCTTGAATATTTCAATGAAAATGTTGAATCTCTTGAAAATCTTAATTCTTATAGGGAATTATTGAATGTCTTGAAAATTCATAACTTCTATAGGAAAATGTTGAATGTCTTGAAAATTCTTAATTCATTTATTATATATAAACCCAATAAAATAAAATGTTCTTAATTTCTTGAAAATCCCTAGCTTATTAAATCGAAACCAAGTCTAATACTCAAGTCAACTAAATCGAAACTCACCAAATCTTTATATTTCATGTTTATACCCTCGAAAATCGCATAAGAATCAAAATAAAAATCTCCTACAATATTTATTAAGCTTATTTTTCATTAATGTATTAACTTTTTAGCCGGCACCAATTTCTATAAATGTGTCTCAAATTGGAATGTGAGTCTGATAAATGAGTAGCTTAGTCCCATCAGGCGTGTCAACAAGGGACAAGATGAACGACGCTCTACTTGCCAAGTGGCTGCTAATCTGCCGCGTTTCCCTTCACAATACATTGAAAGCGACCATTCGCAAAGAGAGAGCGAAAAAACGGAAAAAAAAAAAAAAAAATAAACACTTGCACTTTTGCACCCTTGGGGACACTTTAGCACACAATTAGGCCTATTACATCCATGTTTGCAAAGCGCCATAGACCGATTGAAAAAGGGACACGGCCAAATATCATCAAGGAAATGAAATTTCTAGCACTTAAACAAACAAAAATTGTAACGATCCATGTATTAATAATAGCTTTGACATTTATTTGTTAGAGTTGTAATAAAATGAGAAATGGAAATGAAATTTGTGCATTTTTAAAAATTAATGTAAAATGTTTTGAAAAATACAATTTCCCCAGGTGGGACTTGAACCCACAACCCCGGCATGACCTTGTACTGATTATAAGTACCGTGCGCTAACCATTGCGCTACTGGGGAGTCGAGTAGGTGGTTTTAATTGATGTACGAAAAGGAGTTTGATGAGGTGGTCACTTATATTATGATTAGATCCCGGATATTTATGCAAAATAGAATTCGTTTTAAGCGCACATAATATGCATCAAAAATTTCAATTTGTGCAATAAAAATTGGCAAATATGCGAAATTAAATTTAAAAATTGTTGAATTTGGTGACATTTTATCCATATTCCATGTTTTGAATTTGGTAAAATTTTATGCAGATTTTATTTTTTAATTTGGTTTAATTTTATCGAAAAATTTTTCGAACAATTTTAATCACAAAATTGTTAATTTGATGACATTTCATCAATAGGATTTTTCGAAAGTTAGTTATCCAAATTTGTCGTTACAAAAGTGTCAAATCTGATGAAATGTACAAAATTTGATAAAATGAATGCGTACAAAGTACGTTTCCGGCGGAAAAATTACATTTATGCATTTTTGGCCGATTTTGCCAAAGTATGCAAAAAAATAGTTTTTTCGGGATCTAATTATGACAAATTAATGTGTAAAATAGTTTATGGGGTAAAAATGTTTTATCAATTGGGTGTAAATAATTGGACGTTAGAATTTAGAAATAAGTGATTGTTGTGTGGTTTTAAAGTATGATAAATTATCAATTTATCACTAGAGATTAGAATAAACATGGCGACTTAAAAACGGATTTTTATTGAGGAATTTGAAAATTTAAGTAATAGATTTTTGAGTAATCGAATTATGGGGAATATACTAAATGGTGAATTGTAAAAATATATTTTTAGTCATCTGAGACTAAAATCACGACCAGGGATTGGAATTGGAATAAAGATGACGTTTTTAAACTGATTATATTTTTCTTTAAGCTTAAAAAAATCTAAAAAAAAAAAATAAAAATAAAAATAATGTAAAGAACAGTTAACCAAGATAACGTTATACTCAGAAAAGACAAATTCGAATCAGAAATCCGTTTTTATTTTATTTTTCATTTTAGATTCCCTTGCCTCCCCCCTTGGCAAATTTTATTATGATTTTGTTATGAGTAGTGGAAATCCCCATTTGTATTCATCAAACCTCCTCTTAATAACACTGGAAAAATACCCACAAATTACACTAC